>VURO01046327.1:0-15775 GCA_015108175.1 Pelvicachromis taeniatus | reverse complement strand
CTGTAGCAGGTCTCCAAGGTGAACAGCCTCTGGCATGTTAGAACAAGGCAGCTAAGGGAAGTCGGCAAGTCAGATCCATAACTTCAGGATAAGGATTGGCTCTAAGGGCTGGGTCGGTCGGGCTGCGGTGCGCGGCCCACTTTGCGGGCTCTTCCGAGGCTGGTGGAGCAGTCGCTCCGTTGCCCTTCACCTGCAAGGCGGGCCGTGCACCGCCGCTACTAGCAACTAGCCCGCTAGCGCTACTAGCCCGCTAGCGCACCTACTAGCCCGCTAGCGCACCTGCAGCTTTTAGTCTGGTGCGGCTAATGTATGAACAAAATATGATTTTTTTTCATAATTTCAAGTTGTGCGGCTGATATTCAGGTGCGCTCTGTAGTCCGGAAAATACGGTATTTTCTACCAGACTTACTCCACCAACCAGCATTCTGCAGAAGTGTATCCATCCACCAGTGATGAGAGGCCCATTCTCTTATTGCACTCACTGCTGTCGCACTTCTGATTAGATGCAAACTGCATTTCGTTACCCTTTATTTATACATGTGTAATGACAATAAAGCTGTATCCTAATCCTAATGCTCATTGCAGGATATTGCCGTAATCCCTCTTTAGTTGAATTGTAGTGTTAGCTAGCTGCTAGCTTCTTTTGGTTGTTAAATGTAATTCTGCAAATGTTCAAAAGAAAACAGCTCCAAACAACATTGATGAACTTTATTTTTGAGTCACTGGGTCATGACTCCTGGAAAGAGAAACTGCTGCCATTTTTACGCTACAAGGCAAATGCCATTAGTTTGAGTATATCTTATTCCGGGCAGCTATCTTAGCTATCTGAAATGAAAATAGTACATCTAAAACTGGGCAAATCACATCAAAACAATTGAAATGAATAAATGATAAAACGGGCCAGAGGGGAGGAAACGTATCAAATTTTTTATTTTAAAGTTAACTTTAAAATTAACAGGACTGAAATTATATCAGTATACTTAATTCCTTCAGTATTGGGTATGCAATTTTAGAGTGACTTCCCGGTGATTGCACTGAAGTTTTTGCTGTTGGAGACCAATGGCAGCTATTTGTGACAAACACAAATGACCAGTGTACAAAACCCTCAACCTCTGGATGACCACTTTCAGTTGTAATGCAGGATGGCTGATGGGAGGCGGCCGGTCTCACCGATCAGATCGATGAGCTTCTGGCTCGAATCTAAGCACAAGCAGTTAATGTGAATTTCTTTTTTCACTATTTTATTATCACAATTAGATTGCATGTAATTGCCAGTTTGAACCCCTTCAATCACAAACTGACAGCAGACCGATAGCAAACCGACTCCATCTTATTGCCGCGTTGACACACCTGGTCCCCGTCTTTGAAGCAACATTTTCAAAGGCAACTAGACTGCAAATTCTCGCAATTGCACGCGGTCGCAATCGTTGTCTTTGCGTCGCAGTGTCCATCAGCTGTTTTCCTTAGTGCGACTTTAGCATAATGTCCCTGGAACATTTCACCGATTTGAATAAGCTTAACAAAAATCACTTAAAGCATTCGGTCGGGTCAAAACGTGAGGAGGAGGAAAGGAGGAGATTGGCAGAAGCTGAATTTTCTTTCGCTTGTGTTCACTCAGCTGCTGAACTGAGCTGACCAGATCTCTCTTGTTGAAGCATTTCTTATCTTTGTGATGTTTGCCGCCAAGGCCAAATCAAAGCTATGCAGGAAGGTTAGACCATGAATAGAAAACACTGTTTATGTCTCCGTCATTACTTTCGGGTGAATAACAGTACTTCTGAAAGGAATCTCAGCCTCTCAAAGAAAAGTGTCAGAATCTGAAACGTCTTCAGGCAGGATTGTAAACTTCACGCTGTTGCACAGACTTTATACAAATGAAACGGTCACACTCTTTTCAAACGTCAATACCCAGATGGAGTTTTATTTTTCTGATGACAGAAATGTGAAATTAAACTATTTTTAATGGGGTTTTTCAGACAGTCTCTTCCAACTATGTTAAAAATATGTCATAATGATGTATATTTTTTATTAACGGGATACATTTCAACACATTTCAACACAAAAATGATTTAAACTAACAGCCCGAGTCGTTCAGACATATGTCTTTTATTGGTTTATTGTGACATGCCAGCACTGCTGATGTTAACAGCAACAGTGGGCACAAGGTGGTTGGTATTTACAACACAAGCTGCGACACTGCAGGTCGTTGCTTATGATCGATGACCCTTACAGGCTTATTAAGGTGCTTAGTCTTTGCTGGGCTGATTCTGGACCACGGGCTTTATGTTTGACACCCCTGAATTATATGATAATTGTGGAAATGAAGAAATTATGCCCTGATGAGACTGAAGATCAGACCACACCTCACCTGTTACAAGGCAGTATTTTACTCTTTCTTATGGTGAATTTTCTGGCAGAAAAAATAAGCCCTAACTGACCATATAAATGGGGAAATGCATCAAATATACATTTGCGTTATTAGATTACAATGCATTATTAAAGTGAACTTCTTGGACTCTACTAATGTAATTTTGCATCTTTCACAGTTCAGAATGGGCAGTAATGCTGCCTAATAGTGCCTTAGACCCTATTTTCTAAGCCCTCCGCACACTAAAGTCCCCTTTTTAATAATCAGCTGCTCATTTTTCGACTTTCACAAATACAATCAGGTGCTTTTGTGCACCGCCTGCTTCTTAACAGACCTTAAGTCTGCAACAAATAATTATTTTATTCTTGACCAGAATTGACATCCTCTACATCTTCTACGTGTTTGAGCCCTAATTCAGGCTAATGTCCCATATGGAGTGGACATCACAAACATCCACAGTGACAAACAACACAGCCTGAAACTTTGGCCAACAGCCATTTGCTCTGATTATTAATGACACGGGACAATAATATTGGTGATATAATAATTGTTGCAGCTTGCAGCTGTCACCCTTTTTCCTTTTTGGAACAGCTTTGTCTTTTAGAATAAACCTAGCAGAAAGCCCAACATCACACAGGGCTCTAATAATGAAAGGGTCCTTTGTGTATAACAAATTACATGTTACACATATATATATATATATATTTATATATAGATATATATATATAAATATATATACTTTGTACAATGTAATTTCTGTATCTTTGCATCTATTTTAATTTTATATGATCGTGTGTATGTCGTCTTAATTTTTTACTAATTACATGAGGTAATCCAATTTAATAAAAACGTATCTTAATCCTGATGGACAAAACTCCCGCGCCACCTACAGGAGCTGCTTGGCTGTGGAAATCCACACCACGATGCTCCCAGCACGCAGTTTTAGTGCTGATGTTAATGCCAGTGGAGCATGTGTAGTTCTTGTATTAATGGACTGTTGGCGATTTTTACACACGAAAGATGACATTTGTTCATTTTTTCTTCCTTTAAATTGTACTTTTTGTGTCATACTTTCTTTAAATCAAGGCGTTTAGTATTTTCCACCCTTTGTGATTTGCTTGAGTTAAGTTATTGTTTAGATTAGCATAAATAGTGAGAAATTTTCCAGGACGTGGGAAGTATCTACTTTTCAATGTATCTGTTATTTTCTTGAGTCTTTATTTTTCTGAAAACATTTTACCTTTACTCCTTACATTTTAACACAAAATCTATATTTTCTATTGCTTATATTTCCAAAACAAGCTTGGTACTTTAGGCTTAAGACATTTGGAGTTATTATTTCACTGCAGGCCTTCAAACATCAAACCGATTTGAGCCTAAACAGGATAACCTGTAATGCACTTCTGTTGGTGTATCAATCACCAGGCAAAACCATATAATTTATGCATAAAACCATCGTCAGGGGTTAAAATGGGCCTTTTGTTTTGTTTCCTTTTGCGCAACAGCAGAATGACTGCAGGTGTCCATGCACCGTGGTTGGGGTACTACAGCATCTAGCTAGCCCTACAGAGGAGGAGCGAGCATAAAGGGATTAATGTTTTTTGAGTGGCAGGTAATTTCAAATGCAACGTTTCTAACAGCTCAACAAACATCAGCAAACACACAAAACTGTTTGTGTTCAGCTTGTCACCGACTGTGGCTGCTAGCTAAAAGTCCAGCAGCGCAAGCTAACTTCAGTCAGAGTTGAAGAACGCTAGGACGGGAAGAAGAGAGGTTAAGTTTAAAGGCTAGGACTGCCTAGTTGTATTTAAAATGAACACTTTAAAGAACATGTAGGTCCTTATTCTGAAGGCATATATGGGATCTGTATTTGATGTGAAGTTGTGTATTTTCATCATGTGAAGCGTTCTGGAAACCAAACCAAGTATGCTAACGTTGTCTTGTTCGAATGGTGCAGTTTAGTGCAGGTCAAAAAGGGGTTAGCTCTCCATACTCTGATGGGTTTCAAGTAAAAACATAAATAAATAAACCCCCCAAAAACAGTGAATGACTGGTGCACAGTGGCTATGGTGTTCAAGGTTATAGCTAGGTTAGCTGATGATGCTTCATAGCGTCCAGTGTAAAGACAGTGTGGACAGTATACTGACAGTATGGAGGATGGAACTGGATTTAAGGGTTTACCACCTGCTCAATCCCACTTTAACTCCTGATTTTGTTTAACAAAAGTATGTCTGTACTTTTTCCACGCCCGTCCACCATACAGTGTGTTCTGCTTTTATAATAATTTCCTCTTCCGCAAACCCAAATACTAAAAACCTAAACTGTGTGAATAATAGAAATTTGCATGGATTTAACATACCTAGGTAATTTGCATTCTTTTATTGTAGGTTCTCCGGCTTTAAGAAATTATCTCTAATTATTTTAATTAGAGGATTATCATGGTTATTTCACAAGCAGATTCCCTCCGAAAAAAGGAACAGGTGGTTTGATGAATTTTATCAACGAGTCCACTTTAAAAAGGATTTTCACCTATTACACTAGCTCCGTTCAGAGATGTTCCAGATAAACATCGAGATTTGGGGCTAATTGGCTAATTAATCAAAGTTGGGGAATGTTCGTTGTCATGGTTACAATCTGACAAAAACCTGTGGTGAGTTTTGGGGAGTGATTACTTTCATGGACAACAGAAAATGGTGTTGGAAACAGGAAAGGAACATCCGTTGATGTGTGAATCTGGAAAACAGTGAACCGTGTGAGCACGAGCCGCTGTGATTCAGTCGGCACCGGAAAAAGCTGATAACAAAGTACGTGTAGTACTGCATTTTTGTTCAGTTCGGTGTAGTTCCCTCCACGGCACTTTCGTTTATATCCGTCGTATCCACGTGACGATGCTGATAATTGTGACGTTGTATGAAATCGAATTTTTGCTTTGGTCGCAGATCCACCAGTTTTCATTGACTTATTCTTTCAATACACTGTTCTTCAGATCGTCATCCTGCAAGATGAGGGCAGCCTTTTTTACAACGAGCTGTTACTCCTCAGCAGTGTTCACAACAATACTTGCTCGTGCAGACGCTGTTGCTTTCTTTCTTCGTGAATTCCTTACCGTGGTTCTTCAAACTGAGACACAAAGTATTTTTCTTTTCCTTCTGAATGAATCTCGCTCAGTGGCAGACGCGAAGCCTCTTTACAGTTTGAAAAACACATTTATTTCTTGTCAGTATGCCTCCCTTGGAAGTGAATTCATCTTTCCAATAAGATAAATCCCCTCTGCACAAACTTTGTTCATTAAACCTCCGAGATTCATTCAGGTTTATTTTTAGTGAGAGGCATTCATCGTTATAGCTGTGTTGATTTTCCACACAGTCTAGAGGGTTTTATTCTGTTGCTGCTGGTACGCCAGTAATATGTTTCCTTGGAGCAAACACAAGTGAGACGAGGTTAGAGGTGAGCTCCTCAATAGTGGCATTAAATGAGCTTAAAAATTCAGGGACGGGGACATGAATGTCATCACTGCACAGCTGGCATCCTTTTGTCAGTCACCTTTTGAAGGAATTTTTTGGTATTCATGGATTCAGCTGTTCTGCTGGTCTCTGACAACATCAGGCCCGGTGAGGTCAAACATCTTATTTTTTTAAGTGCTTTCAAAAAGACAAAAAAAAAAAAAAACAACCCCTCAAGCGTTTTAAGAGCCAGTCAAACATTTTACAATGTATTTTGGATTTCATTAGTTTTTCAAAATTACAGAACAAATTGACAGTTTTACCAAAAAGACCTAGGAGAAGGCAGACAGCCTGCGCCAAGTTTTCAGCTGCAAAGGATCTTCTTTCGTCATTTGGAATAGCTATTGATCAACAAAAGCTCACCCTTATAAAACCTGCCAAATCTGTGCTTTGTTTAGGGAAGTCTTTTGGAGGATTTGTCTGCAGGATAGGCTAATTTGTTTGCTTTGTGTTACATTTCCCCGTCACTGTAAACCCAAACTACTTTCTCATAATTAAGAAACAGCAGGTGTCCAATTAAGATACTCTATTCGTAAATAATTTTATGTCACTACACTGGCGAATTATCTGTGTGCAAACGTGTGCAGATTAGAAAAAGCTACGCCATCCAAGAATTGGCTCAAAGGAGGAAAAAAAGGACACAACCCTTCACGTTACACCTGCCTTTCCACTGTTTGCGTTTGTAAATTGGAAATAATATTGCTGCATAAATGCCACAAATGTCACAGACACGGCACACTTCAAACCGCAATCTGTTGCATTTCACCATCTCTTAATTGACCTTTTGTTCTCTGCCCCCTTTTTCGTTTCCCTCTTTATTTCTCAATTCACAAGAAATAAAGCTATAATCCTGAGGCAAAAAGTCCTGTAAAGCCAAAGCTAAAGGCCATTCTTATTCATTAGACAAGCTTGCAGTGTTGTTGGCTGTCACTGCCACCGTGGGGCTTGTCCGTGGCCGCAGCCGACATCTGTTGGCATAATGTAGCGTCCGGGGCTCTGATAGGCAACAGGAACTGATTTATATGGTTCTCTGTTTAAGTGGGTGTCTTAAGGTAATTATAAACTGGTGGGGGGGTTGCCACTAATTGCACCTTCCCTGATCTGTAATGAAGGCCAACCAGCGTGAATGAGTCCATCCTGTGCGACTCAGGCAGTGGAAGAGCGAGGGCAGCTGAGCTTGACCAGTTAGTGTTGGTTTAGCTCTGGGCTGGAGCTCCTCACCTGCTGTTATGCCTCGTCTTCAGCCAATTTCTCTTGAGTAATTAACTGTGATGCCACATATGGTGCAATGGTGGAAAATCTGATCGCTGGCGGATGCAGAGGAGTCGACGAGACAAACCGAACACGAGGAACCCCGCGGTGACCAAAGCTCCAAACGCTGAGTGTGAGCGTAAATGGGACGACTGGAAAATTCTTTTGACATGCACAATTAAAAACAAATGTTGTTTCCACATGACACAAATGAGCGTAATTAATCACTCAACAAATGAATTATTAGGAACATTAGAAAATTAGGTAGATTAAGTACACCAATGAGGCTTGAATTATTAACAGTGTCTCTAACAGTTGATTAAGATGTCACATAGAGGGAGGACTTTGTGGGCCACGTATGACAAAGTAATTACTTTGAGTTTAACATACATTATTTTTATATATTAGAAAGTTCATATAGCGAACATGACATGAAGAGATCGTACACCACTTCTTCTCACGCTAATAAACGTAAGATACAGTCATAAAATTATCGACCTCTACAAATAAGCTTCCTAACTTATAGCAGGTTCAAACCTCTTCAAGGACTCCATCTGAGCAGCGCTGCACCGCTTCCAGACTGCTACTATTACTTCATCGCTCCCGGGAAGTTCTGACCGGCTTCACTTGTGCCTTCTGCGGTGCACACCGGTACTTTCCAAGTGTGTGAGAACATCATAATCACCCATGTGTTTCACTCTTGAAAAAGGCAAAAAGGTAGGGTGCCAAATCTGTTGGATAGGTTGGGTGTTCAATTCAATTCAATTTTTTTTTATATACAACGCCAAATTTGAATTTCCCGTAAGAACCCAGCCGAGGGATTAATATTTTTTAATCTATCTATCTATCTATCTATCTATCTATCTATCTATCTATCTATCTATCTATCTATCTATCTATCTATCTATCTATCTATCTATCTATCTATCTATCTATCTATCGCTCTCTCGCTCTCTCGCTCTCTCGCTCTCTCTCAGTTGCCTCAATGCGCTTTACATTGTAAGGCAGACCCTACAATAATACATACAGTGAAAAACCCAACAATCATATGACCCCCTATGAGCAAGCACTTTGGCGACAGTGGGAAGGAAAAACTCAATTTTAACAGGAAGAAACCTCCGGCAGAACCAGGCTCAGTGTTCAGTGAAGACTTGCAGGTCTTACCCAAAAAAAAAAAGCAACCTATGTGACAGCTCACAGTAGTACAAAAGAATACACCTCAATTCACACTCTTTTCACCTCAAAACCTTCTCAAGGAATGTGAGAGAAGCTGCCAGTCGTTCACCTGGGCTCCAACACCCCAGATCCCAATCTGACCAACAACAACCGGACGTGCTCAGGAACAAAACCAGTCAGCAGAGGCCCAACTTAGCCCAACCTCACTGGACCTAAAGCCTCTGCTGCCAACTTCCTAGCACCAAACACAAGAATTAAGTGTTTGTTTTAGTTTACTTAAAACTTTTGTTTTCTATGATATTTTTTTTAACAAAGGCTAGTTAACTAGTTAACTACTTCGCTTCACTGAGTGAGTGGGTTCAATGCAGAGACTAATTTCCCAAGGGATCAATAAAGTATACATTATTATTATTATTATTAAAGAACTTTTGCTTTTTAATCCATTCATCAGCCATTGTGGCAAAATGTAGCACTGGAGCAGTTGGAGACTGTGACATCACCAAAAATATTACGACTGCCAATTTGTTCCAGGAGCCATCTATCACCATTTTATTCAACACTGCAGCCTGCTGTCCGATTGCATTTGAATTGAGTCTCGTTGGCAATTACATGCAATCTGTTTGTGATAGTACTTCCATTAATTGTGATAATGATGATAATTTGGTGAAAACCACAAGTGTGTTGGTGTCTGAATAGATCGAAATTCACATTAAGACATTAAAACAATCAGTTTTCTAAATTTGGAGAGCAGTTATTTGCAAACCTTTGCCAGTCTGTTGGAGAGTGATTGCCGTCAGTCCCAATCAGGCAGTGATTATTCAACCTGCGCAAATGCTTTGACCAGAAGTGGCTACGAATCCTTACTTTGACAAATGTTTTGTGCTCAGGTTAATGCAGTAGTCATGCAGAGTAAACTCTCAGACCTCACTGGTATCTGGTGCTGTTTGGAAGATGGTCCTTTAATGCATTAAAAAGCATGTTGATAGAAACCGTCATGAACATGTGCAATATGTAGATATGATTACAATCTAACCACTGTGTTTTAAACTGTGAAACGTGGAGACACGAGGCTTTAATTAGGAGTAAAAATGATGCTCTGGCTGTGACGAGCATGTGCTTCATTTAAAAAATGTCCATAGAGTCGAGTCAAATCATTCCAGACCAGGTGCTTAAGTTTGATTCATAAAAGACGCAAGCATGAAAGAGTCCCATTTGTAACTTCCTTATCTTTAAATCTCAAATAGACGTGAGCTGCCAGCACCCACCACTGGAGTCCCATCTATGTTTCCTGCACAGTATAGGGTTTAGTTAGGAACAGCGGTGGACCCAAAGAGAGCAGAGCATCCATTATTCTTGGGTAAGTGACAACCTAATTGTCAAAGCTGCTCAAAAAAACAATTTTATTGCATTGTTGGTGAATTTCTTATGAAAGTGGCCACAGTCTCTTTGAGCGGTGCCAGAAATGATTTTATTCAAGTAAAATCTCCAACACTGATATAATATATATTATCCATAATGAGTTAAATTAAATATATACGTGAATGCGAGAGAGTAATTATTTCTTTGAAGTTCCCTCAGATTGAATTACGGCCTGCATGGCTCTGAATACAAAAAGACATTTTAAACATGAGGCAGCTACATTTTATATCCTGTAATGTAAAAAGGTTTCCGAGCAAAAAGGCAAAAAGCACTATGGCGCCTTTAATTTTTTTATTTTTTTCTTTTCCAAAGAATATATGACATTCAAGAATTATTTTCGTAATAAGCGGTTTGTCAAATTTTCAGAGAAGCACAATAGTTCAAGATCACTGTTGTGCAGAAGAGTGAGTCATGATGGGGTGCTAAAACAGGGAGGTGAAGCTGTGTTTAAGCACTGAGTTACACAGGAAGAGTTTCCGTCAAGTGAGTGACACAAAAGCAAGATTAGGGGATCAAGTGCTGAAAGATGAGAGAGGAATTTAGTGGTATTGACAGCACATTCAAGGGTTTCTGAGAGGAAGAGAAGACAAGAGACAGGGCGATAATTTTAGAGATTTGAAGGGTCAAGATTAAGCTGCCTGATAATAAGCAGAGTGAAATGAACCAATTTTGAAAATATATGCTGATGTAGCGTCGACTGGTGACTGTGGTGGTGGTGGTGGGGGGGTTGTCAGTGCTTCCACAAATGACTTGGTATCAGACAACAGGCTTTTGGAAATATTGGATTGTACAGTGAGACTGTTTCACTGCCTGCCACACTATATTAATGCACAGATCATAGCCGAGCCCGCATTAGGTCTCCTGCGCGCCGCTGTTTCTTCACGGTAAATGTGAAGGGCCAATAAAGAATCGAGACTTCTCGTGGATGTAATTAGCCAATCGTTTCTAATAGTGTCCATAGCAATGCATTTTCACGGCTGTGTCATTTTACCCTGGCCAATATGCCTTGAAGTGTAATTTCTGCCTGAGCATTTAGACACAGAGCTATCGATTGCGTTCGGCGAATGATCTGCTCAGAAACCCATCATCTACTTTAATAATGTCACTCACCACCACATTCTCTCGCCTTGGTTTCCATTAATAGTCAGCCTACGTGACATTGTCAACATTCACTGCTCAAACAACGGGGTTTTTGAAGCATGGTTGGTTCACAATTGGGTCATTTAATCAATTTATACAATTGAACCTATTTAACATATTGATATGCAGTTACCCTGTAATGTGTGTGGCCTTTTATCCCCTCGAGTGAAACAAACTCCAAGGGAGCTGTTCAGATCTTCTGCCGTTATTTATCATGTGACATTTAGCTGGGCCCTGATGACGGCAGCTCTCCACTTTAATTAAAGGTTCAACCTCTTCACTGGATGACAAATTGACTGGTTTGTGCCTTGGAAAAGTGGAGGAACATGTCTAGTCCACCCTGCTCCTCGCTAACGGTGGGCTAACATCAGGGAGAGAGGTGGAGCTGGCATTTTAGTCGAGTCTTCGCTGAAGCGAGGTCAGACAGTGAGCTGCATTATCTACTGCACAGTTCTTGGATTAAATAGAAAAAAAGTCTTTACGTTACCAAATTGTTCCGTTGGAGAATTCTTTTTATTTTTTTTAAACCAAGAAGACAAGTGGAGAAAAAATAAAAAATGTTTTCTCTCGCTATGTTTTTAAACTTCACATTATTTCCTCTTTTTGCTGTTCTTTTGTTAAGTTTCTTGTGACCTTCTGTTGGTGCAGATGCGAGATCTGCAACTCGGTCGGTAGCGGCAAATGGCTAATGGTCCATCCCCCGGTTATTTTACGGCAGGCTGGAGAATATGTCCACTTTGCATGGTTCCCTTCTTCCATTTTTCAAACTTCGCCTGAGTTGGGGGTGACACAGCTTGAAACAGGTTTCAGGAGAAGCAGCAACACAAATGGAAGAGCAGGCCCAGATGATACAATCACTTTGTTCAGCATGAACACTTCTGCAAACATGTTGTGTGTGTGTGTGTGTATGGGGGGGTTCTTCGTGGCAGGCGCCAAGGCTTCTGTGTAAGATGAGATGGTGTAAACAGGCAGATTGGCTCTCTTCTCCGCGTTAGCTCCTTGAGATTTCATGCTGGCTGGATTTATAGAGAATCACAGTGCATTGGAATGCGCCTTAGGCTCCACTGGGGCCAGTATCAGAGAGAGTACAGAGCTGTGAACTTCAGATGATAAACTAAATATAAATCCATTTTTTTAAAAAACACACATATATATATATATATATATGTGTGTTTTACTATCTTAAAAATAGAGGCCCATCGTTTTGTTGTGCCTTTCAGATGGGAGTTAATGATACCCACTCTCATCTTCCCTGTATCTTTACCACAATACCACTTTTATTAGTCTTTTAGCATTAACGTATGAACGCCATGTTTGATTGTTGTATAACACTTTATCTCATCTCCCTCTCTCTCTTTTTAACGCACTCATTTTCTACTTAATTGTGAAACATTGTAGGCTGCATCAGCATGACAGTTGCTGTAGCAATGAAATTAGTATTAATACTATAGGTCATGCGGATGCCCCAATTAACAAGAAACTAGTGGAACAGCATCACTTTTTCAGTTAAGTCTGCACACCAGCTAAAATATGCGAAAAACCTTTGAAACCTTGCATCTCAAAAGCGAGGAGAATGACTCATGTTCACTCCGGGCTTTGCCACCCCATCTATATGTATTAAAAAAAGAAACGCTCAGTAATGTAGAGGGTAGTAATGCATGAAGTCTCTGGTGGTGGACTTGTAATACGATGAGAAATGAGACACTAGTTGCACATGTAAGAAACACGAACCACTGTTAAAAGTGGGACACATGGCTGAAAAATGTGACTGATACAGTGGTAATTATACGTTTTTGAGCACTGTAATTTTATGTGGTTCTTATTTTCTCACAAGTCCTAATAAATAAAGAGCGTACAGTTAAACAAATGAGACATTTATCATGTCCTTTATTTATGGAAGATTACACACTTACATAAGGGAGGAAAGTGAGCATCAGGTGTTCAGTCAGTGGAGTGAAAATCAAGTGTGGGTGGTCTGCTTTATTTAAGTTTAACAACATGTATCTGTCAAAATGTGATCTCCACAGCCCTCGTTTGTGGAACTGTATCAAAGCATGAAATAATGAGATTTCTCATAAAGCCCGGAAAAGAGCTGTTGATGCTCATTAGGCAAAAAAATATCACAGAACTCTGTTTAGTGTTTAGGTTTCAACAATCCGCAGTCGAACAGGTTTCATACAAATCGAGAACTGTTCGTCCAAGAGCAGTTACAGAAACCTTTGTTAGATATTTAATATTTATTTTATTAAATAATTAAGTGTAACATTTTTGTCTCATTTTTTAAAGTGGGTTTTCTTCATCTACTTTTAAGACTTTTGTTGTGAGTCCACTGCAACATTTAAAAAAATTAGAATTGTCAGATTTCTATGAAACTTTGTTGACAACGTAACTCTTCCAAAGTTACTAGCCAGTCAAGCAATGGCACTGGATTCGTCACTGACACCAGGTGAACTACAGGAAGCCCTGATAAGTCTGCCCAATCATAAGGCTTTAGGTCTTTCTGGACAATTCTGGCTCCAGTTTTTCACAGAACATTGCAGGAAATCAAGGAAAATGACAGACTACCTCCAAATATGAATTCTGCCAACATTAGTCTCCTGCTAAAACCAGGCAAAGACCCTGTATTTCTCTCAAGATATCATCCAATATCCCTTATAAATGTAAACTTTAAAATAATATGCAAAGCTCTCTCAAAGAGATTAGAGAAGATAACCCCCCTTTTAATTAATCCGGACCAAACCGGTTTCATAAAAGGTAGGCACTCACCAACAAACACAACCAGATTATTTAATTTAATAGATTACTCATGCAGTAAAAACATAGAACCCACAAATATTATCTCTAGATGCAGAAAAAGTGTTTGACAGAGTAAACTGGAATTTTTTATTTGCAACTTTGCACCAATTTGGTTTTGGAAACTCTTTCATAAACTGGTTAAAAAGATCATATAATTCCCCAACAGCTCGTGTCAGAACAAATGACCAAACATCTTCCAGTTTCTCTCTCCTGAGGGGCACCAGGCAGGGATGCCCACTCGCCCCTTCACTGTTTGCCATTTTTATCGAACCACTAGCAGCAGCAATTAGACAGGCTACAGTAATTAAGGGCATAAAATGCAAGAATGTAGAACATAAAATCAGTCTTTATGCGGATGATGTGTTGCTTTTCATCCAAAACTCACAAACCAATCTCTCTGAGGTAATTACATAAATCTTTACCCATATGACTCACTGGAAGGCTTGCTGCTATAAAAATGATGGTCTTGCCAAAAATAAATTATTTATTTTCAATGATCCAGAGTAAACCATCACCAGTCTGGTTCAGATCTCTAGATTCGTATATTTTTAAATTCCTTTGGAAAGATAAACCCCCACGTGTTAGCTTATAAACGCTACAAAAGACCAAGGATAAAGGAGGACTAGATCTGCCTAACTTTCATCACTGCTTCCTAGCCAACAGGTTACAATTCATCTCAGGATGGTTAAAACACACCCTCTTAGATGAGCCCTGGCTAGATGTAGAACAGGCACAATGCAATAATCTAGAGATTTCAGAATTAATATTTATCAGCTCAAACATCAAACATTAATCCCATGTAAATGTATACCTATCTGGGACAACCCTGACACACTACAAAAGAATAATATGTTTACATCTGGGGCTCTGCTCAGCTCTTCCCAAGAGGGTGGCACGGTTGCCCCTCTGATGGTCCTCCTTGGGCTCTTTCACTCTGGGTGTCAGGGTTAGGGGGAGGACTCACACGCTGGACTCCAAGATCAGAGTTCAAACACTAATTTATTTCCCAGTCCACCGGGTGTATATACAAAAGGTGCAGGGGGGTAGTGTTATTTACAACAGGTGAGGGGAAATGGGGCTCCAGGGGAGGGGGAGACACTTGTTCCTCGCAACAGCCGCTCTCACACCAACACACACTGCTCGGGAGGCACAGGGAAGCAATCCAGGGGTCAGTACACGGGGAGAACACTCGTTAGTCACAATTCCAAAAAACACTCAGAGAACACTGCTAGGAGGCTAGGCTGCACTGACGCAAGTCACACAACGATCCAGCGAAGAACAGCAAACACTCCCTGGCTTAAATGCTGGTCTTCCTAATGAGGAACAGGTGGCTCCTCTTCCGAGGGGCGTGGGCCGAGGGCGTGAACCCGCAATGAGTACCGCCCCGGCAACAGAGAGGAGAGAGTGGGAGAGAGAAGAGAGGCAAAACAGCTGATCAGCGCCTAGCAGATCTTCTGGGCCGTGACACTGGGGGCCTGAATGTCTGGGGCCTGGATCTCCTCCATGCCCGCCTCATGGTCCTGGTGGACGAGACTATGGCTCCCCACACCCTCTAGCAGATTGTTACATGGAGAAACCTTTTGAAAACAAGCACGCTCATCCACACAGGTGTGCACACAGGTGTACACACAGGTGTACACACAGGTACTCACAGACACAAACGATATCTTTCTTGGCTGCTACCTCAAAGCACATTGTGCGCTGTCGGTCTTGCGTGCTGCACAATAACATCCAATATTTAGTATTTACTGTTATTTACACTTATCTAGTTTATTGCAGTGGTGTTGTGTTCATTGTGGTGCTCTCTTTCTGCTTGCTTTCTCTTTTTTACTTTTTTTTACTCACAACAGGTGATCGTTTTTGTCTCTCTTCCCCTCTGTTTTTCTTTCCCTCCCTCCCTTCCTTCCTTTCTTCCTTCCCTATCCCCCCAGTCATGTCTGCCCTGTCTGTAATAATTGACTGAATGAAATAAATAATAACAAGGGTCAATCAAATAGACTAATATGGCAAGGCCATGATGATCCACTTGGTAAAGTAAATAGGTTGGGCATCTTTCTTGGTCTTCAGACAATAAATCTGATGACTAAACAACCAAACGGGACAGGCAAAAAAAAAAAAATAA
>VURO01046325.1:0-43816 GCA_015108175.1 Pelvicachromis taeniatus | reverse complement strand
TCGTTATGGCCAAACTGTGATTTGCACAGAAGTCCAATAACAAAGCACCACTCGGGTTCAGATCCGGGAGGCCGTTCCTCCCAATCACGCCCCTCCAGGTCTCGCTGTCATTGCCCACGTGAGCATTGAAGTCTCCCAATAAGACAATAGAGTCCCCGGGCGGAGCACCTTCCAGTACCCTACCCAGGGACTCCAAGAAGGCTGGGTACTCTGAACCGCCACTCGGCGCACAAGCGCAGATGACGGTCAGGACCCGCTCCCTGACCCGAAGGCGCAGGGAGCAAACCCTCTCGTCCACCGGGAGAAACCCCAACATACAGGCAGCAAGGCGAGGGGATACCAAGATACCCACCCCAGCCCGCCGCCTCTCACCAGGGGCAACTCCAGACTGAGACAGAGTCCAGCCCCTCTCCAGGAGACTGGTTCCAGAGCCCAAGCCGTGCGTTGAGGTGAGCCCGACTATATCTATCCGGTACCTCTCAACCTCACGCACTAACTCAGGCTCCTTCCCCACCAGAGAGGTGACGTTCCATGTCCCGAGCTATGTGAAAGTGATTTTTATTATAGCTGAATGATCTGATGATTAGCTCTGTGGATAATCATTTACCAGATTGATGTGTGACACTGCCTGCAGGCTTTACAGGTCACTCCCTAAAGATGTTCTAGTCACTGGAGCCATTCTGAAATTTTTTACCAGATGAGTTTGTGTTTAAATATATTAAAGAAGAAAAAATCCAGGTTTCCATGAGATCTACTCGGATGTATAGTGTAAACAAAAGGAAACAAGGACACGACTGCTAATGGAGGAGTTTGGATTGCCAAGCCAGGCAAATGCTGGTTTGGTAACAAACAGTATGTGTTTATGGCTTACAGACATGATCCGGGTGTGATTGTGCTGAACTTCTTCACAAAGGGAAATATATAATAAATTCTTTAAAAGATAATCCATCTGTTTTCTCCCCCGTTTATTTCTTCTGAAGTCTTTTTCTCTCAACCTATTTACTGCACACCAAAAAGAAAAGTTGGAAACGTTGGCATCACTCTCAACCTGGCGCACCAAGAGAAATCAGCTCTTAAAAAAACATTTTCCTAAATTAGAAAGGAGGTAGGCTGAACTTTTATGAACTATTTAAAAGAATGGATAATAAAAGGAACAAGGCAAATGTTTAGTGATGAATCAGCACACCTCTACACTCACAGGATGTCATGTTTATTTTCAGGTCTCAACAAACGCTGTCAATCAGACGAACGTCTTCGTCTTTAACCAGTTTATTCTACAATTTGGAAAATATGTTCATTTTCATCTCTCATTTCTGTCCCTTCATTGTGTAGCCAGGTTAACTCTTGGCCTTTGGAGTTTGCTATCAATCTGATACCAAATAAATAGAGGGCCAGTTTTGCCAATACCAATACAGATACCGATACTTTTAGCCTATAAAGGCAGCTTGTGTAGGGGAGAGCAGCATCATCATCGTCATCAATCTGCACATTCTGAACACCTTTTAACTGACCTCCAAATCACTGTGATTTTTACTTTCCATATAATTAGTTAACACAACAAAATGCTCCTTTGAGCTTTTCGTGTATTCTGAAACTGGGATTTTTGGAGACCTAGCTTGTTTGTTTTTAGCCACCATAGGGCAAAGTGTGAAAATCACAGTTTGTTCCACATCAAGAAAAAGTCTACCACGTAACAACCTTCAAATCCCTCCGCGTAAAACTCTGAATTGCTAATTTTACACTTAAAAAAAAAATGAAATTAAACAATTATTAGTAAAGTAAAACTAAAATGATGTGTAGATATGTCTGTTTTTGTGCAGAACCAAGCACACTGTTTCCTGTACCCTGTAACTGGCTCCTGGCTCTCATTTTGTACCAAACACACACCCCCACACAAACACACACATACACAGCAGTAAGCCCACTTCCCCAAATTCTTAACTGTGCTCTCAGGTTTAGAAACACTTTGTGCCGTTTCCTGTGGATACTGGGAAACACTCCAGGCTCCGTAGCTCACCTACCTTATTACATCTCACTCATACCAGCTGTCTAAGCAAGACCTTCTCTATCTAAACTACTAACGGTCCACCTCCACAGGACAGGACATGAGAACAGGCAAGTTGTGGGAGACAAACTATTCCATGTAGTTTTTAAGAAGACTATCAACATTACAGTAAAGATCAAAAGCAAGCACTTGGAGTGTGTTGTAAGTGCTTAAGAGCCAGATTTTTGTCCAATTGCTAAAGACAGGTGATAAAATAAAATAAAAGGTTAAGTGCTGGATCACTGTGTGTTGCCAGAGCAGCTTTAGTGTTCTCTCGGATAGACCCTATTCTTCCAAAAGATATTCCCTCGTTGTTTTTTTGATGACGATGAGCACTGTCTAACACGCTGGTTCAGACATATTCACCTGGGTTGACCTGAGTGATTATGGCCAAAGTATATGATTCATATCATTTCATCCTGTAAGAGACCACTCCCAACGACTCTGCATAGATGTATAGCAACTCATCTTAATCCATAGCCAGCAAAAATGTGTGAAAGTCTCTTAACTTGTCACGTCTTGGTCACCTATCTGTAGATATGTACATGTGCATCCTGATGCATAAATAGAGAGGCACTGGCTTTAAAAAAAAGGAGGAATGGGTTACCCCTCCCTGAAAATGTCAGGATTTCCTGAGCAGGCTCAGGGCCGCGTTAATCTAACGTGGAGGAGACGTGGTTGTTTTCATGTAAATTTGAATAACACATTGTTTTTATGTGGAGAAGGTTTCCCACTAGCTTTTCCTTTCTGATACCAGGCCCGTCAGCTCCACAATAGCCTGTGTTCCTACTGTATGTAATGCATGAACAAAGCTGGGTGTTGTACATCCTATTTTCCAATTGTATCCCTATTTGTTTGGTGTTTTACTGCTTGAAGTTTCAAGAGCACCTATCATGCTTTTCCTTATTTTCTGTCATATACAGTATGTACTGTTACAGTAGCAGATTCACATATGACATATGCTCAAAGCTTCAAAAAAATGAGGTCTATATATGCAAAAACAATGAGCTTCAGAACTCAGGCTTTAGACTGCTTTAAATGTTCATTATCAGACAGTTTTCCTACTGTTGGAGCATTTTGATATCAAAGAGAGTGAATGAAGGCAGTGAATGGGGGCTCCCACATGCTTGTAGCATGCCTGACAACATCCAGGAATGTTCCTAATGAGACAACGGATGGTGTGGTCCAAGATTCAGGCTAGGATGTCACTGACTTCATGAACAGTCTGAGGTGCAACCTGGTGGCGCTGGATGGACCCAAACTTAATGTCTCAGAGGTGTTCTATTGGATTTAGGTCAGTTGAGCGTGGGGGCCAGTCAATGGTATCAATTCCTTCATCCTCCAGGAACTGATTGGATGAATGAGGCTGGAGATTTTTCGTGCACCAGGAGGAATCCAGGACCCAAGAATTTCATCCTGATAAGTAATCACAGTCAGGGTGCTTTTACTTAGCTGGTCTGTGAGTCCCTCCACAGATATACCATCACTGCCCCACTGCACCCAGTGTTGCAGACAGCATAGCATTCTCCAAGGCTTCTCCAGATCCCTTCATGTCTGTCACATGTGCTCAGGGTCAACCTGCTCTCATCTATGAAAAGCACAGAGTGCCAGTAGGTCATCTGCCAACACTGGTATTTTATGGCAAATGCAAATCTGGCTCGGCAAAACGGTGCTGGGCAGTGAGTGGACCCTGTGCCTTATTCAGTTTGTTCTCTGATTGTTTGGTCAGAGACATCAGTGTCCTGCTGGGCTGTTCTGTGACTCTGGCAGTGCTCACCCTTTTCACTCCTTGCACAAAGGAGCAGATATCAATCCAGCTGATGGGTTTAGGGCCTCCACGGCCTTGTCCAGCTCTCCCAGAGTACCTGGAATCTCCTCCATGCTCTTGAGACTGTGCAGGGAAACATAGCAAACTTTCTGGCAATGCTACAAATTGATGTGCCAACCTGGAGGAGTTTGACTGCCTTTGAAATCTGTGCAGGGTCAAGAAGTGACAACAGTAATGACCCGAGTCAAATGCAAAACTAGTGAAAACAGAAAAGATGAGGAGGAAATAATTTTTTTTAAACAGTGCTCACATGGAGGTGGCCGGGGAGCTGACATGAAACCATATAAAAAGAAGAACTGCACATTTATTAACTATGTAATTTATATGACCATTATCAGAACTTTTCTAGAGTGAATATCCTTTAAATGACTATCTAAGGAGCAATCAGCTGGCTTCGAGCATAGAAGCCCTGAGGTTCAACGCTTCTGTTTGTGAGGTGCAACCAATCCAAAGACAGTTAGCTTGAATGGAGACACAGGAAGAATTGCAGGGATCCACTTAATTGCAAATCATGCAAAGCTACTTTGGTAGAGCCTAAAGGAGCTTTGAATGAATGTATATCTCAAGTATCGTAAGATAGCCATTTATCAAACTGAACAGTTTAATGGTCAGGGGTCCACATCACTATTGTGAATGAGTTTCTACTCGCCATTCTAACTAGAATATCCATTTCAGATGACAGACAGAAGTCTTTTTTGAAAATAACAGAACTGCTCACCTGGTCTGGCGAAGAGGAATCGGTAATGAGATGCAGAGGAAAGGGTCAAAGGTGTTGCTCTGTTTCAGGCAGTGTGGGCATGTCAGTGAAGATCTGCGGAGACGAAAAAACACAGTCACGTTAGTCTAAAAAAAACAAAAACAGCTGCACTGACTCGACACGGGCTTCCAGTTAATCTCAAAGTCCTCCTGATTAAGTCTGGCAGGAAAGGAGATGGCTTAATCTTGTTACACAAGTGAACCACAGTAAAAGTGTTCACAGTGCTCCATTCAGACGCCTTGATCTGATTGTGAGAAAGGAAAAGATGAGTGATGTAACTGGTGGGAATGAGAGAGAGAGTCGAGGGATCGGGGTGGGGGTTAGAGGTAGTCGAAGCAGCCCCCCCTGGGGTGATTGGCGCTATAAACGCAAAACAGCAAAAGCGGTTTCCACGCTGTTGCGTCACTTTCGCAGCTCATGTGATGCCATTAAAGGAGGCCGCGCAAAGGAGGTAGGTGAATTTCCTAAGTGGTGGTCTTTCCTTCCTTTACGAGTGAGTACAGCAGTGATTTTATTATTCCAACAGTTTCCCATTCAGTCTCCTTTATTCATGGCTTCACTTCTTTCACTTAATCCCTCTTAATGTCATTGGAAGAAATAGATTATTCCGGTGAGCTCATTGTCTCAACAATGAGTCAGGGAGCCCACAGAATTTAAAAGGCAGGATTGCTGGAAGTGATTTTGTAAACCTCAACTCTCTGTAAACAGACCTAATTATGTGAATGTTCAATAAATTTGAAAAAGAAAAAGCGCTACAGGCGTACTCAAAAGCAGGCGTACTCATACACAAGGAAGGGGTTACTTCTAAAGTTACCAATAGAAAACTGAGCCTGTCCATGGTTTGTGAGGTTTACAGATGAAATGAATAGAACAATATATTCACCTACTGAGGCATCTGTGACACCTGGAGCATTCTGCTCTATGTGCTGAAATTCAGGCTGTGGTTTTGTATATGCCCAGCATGTTCAGTATGTACACCAGATTCTTTCAGAGCTCTGTTAATTCTTCGTGGCACAAATGCCACAAGTTGCTGAAAACATTCCTCGGAGATTTTGAGCCATGATATTGACATGATAGCATCACACAGTTAAAACCAGGCTGAAATGAACTTTGATACAAGGTGTGTTATCCGACGGGAAACAACTAACAGAAGAACAGTGCACTGTGGTCATAAAGGGATGACAACAATACTCAGGTAGGCTGAGATATTTAAAGGATATTCAGTTGGTACTAAGTGGCTGAAGCCACCAGATTCAGCGCTTCACAGTTCAATGTCCTGCGCATTTAGAGATGCTCCTTTGCACACCTTAGTCGTAATTAATTATTTGAGTTTCTGTTGCATTCCTGTCACTCAGACTACTCTCCTCTGACTTTTCTCTGAAATCTCAATTAGCCCTTTCACACATAGTGGTCACTACAGTGGACAGCTATTCAAAGGCTGTTTTCTTGTATTTGTGTCAGTGATGATGGTATACATGCACAGAAACCACTACATTGGACACTGATGTCACTCCATACCAAATTCATAAGTCAAAACATGTGTTGTCCACCTAAGTGGACATGTAAAAAACTCTTTGAAGTACATCTTTTTTCAAAATCTTTTTTTCATGCCTAAAGATGAATAAAAAAAAATCCTGATTGAGGTTGTCATAATTCATGCATGAAGGGGTTAAATAGTAACTAAAAGCAACAGTTACAATTGAGCTTCCCTTTTGGCTAACTACTGTTAGCGCAAATGTTTTTGGTGTGAAATTGTCTAAAAACTGTCTCAGTAGCCCCGTTTGTCTGTGTTAACATAAAAACGTGTGGTTGTACTTTGCAGGTGTTTGTGTGTAACTTCTTAAGTGTGACGGATGGTTCTGCTGGGAACATCTGTTCAGCTGTAAACATATTCCCGAGGGTTTTCCTTTCCCACAGGAACCTCACACCACACCGGCAGCGTGCACAGCATGTTTCAGTGGAACTATAGTGTCGATCCGTCATTACCCTAATTTATCTTTTCATTTTTATTGCTTTAATATCAAAACAACAGAAACAAATCTGTTGAAACAATGTGGAAAGCAGAACATAAACTGGTAAGAGATTTGTGGGAAATACAGCTCAAGCATAAGTAAGCTTTAAGATCTGAAGTTCACATCGTGTCTTGATTGAACTGAGGCCACGCTAACGACCTGTGAACCTTTCCTGACCTTGGCACACTCCATGAGAAAGACATAGATAAACTGATCAAATGTGTTTTCCTTACAGAAAGGCACCTGACAGACCCAATGAGGGAGTGAAGGGAGGTGTGGGAGGGTGGTGAACAAAGCTCTATTCAAACAAGCCCAGCTGACATGGGCTCTTAGTGGGTCTCTCCTTTTTGGCAGAGTCGAATGGCTGCCCTACGGATGTCTTATTCTCGCCAGGAAACAGTGAGGGCAACCGCACTCCATGCATACAAATCACGCTCAGCCATAGCTAAAACATAGAAGCGCCCAGCGCTGCTCTGAAACACTTAGAAAGAGAAAAGCAGCAAAGGAAGAGGTGATATTCTGGTGATGCTCTAATGGAGGAAGCGTGGAAAGGTTGAGAGGTACCTTTCCACGCTTATGGGATGCAGCCATGCTGAAGAGACTCTTGGCTTGATGCTTTCCTACAGCACAGAGCTTTAAACCTTCCCAAAAAACAGTAATCTGCTTCCACTTCATTTTCTTTCCTAAGAAATTAGAAAGAAAACAACTTGGATTGAAATGAAACGCGCTGGCAGCTCATTCTTCTCACCGAGCCTCGCCGCTATCCTCTGCCTAGAGTAGTTTATTGTCCACATTAATGTTCTGAAATTGAAAAGGCATGAACCTTAATTTGTGTCTCATAATTCTCTAATTAAAAGTACAATTGAGACATAATAATACCAGAACGAGAGAGTAAGTGAGATCCGTCAGAAAAACTGGCGCCACAGCAAGACGAGCTCCACACTCCCACTGAAACTGCACCATATCTGTAATTTGAAACACTCGACTGACTGTCGTTCAGCCTTCATGCTGTGTGCACTGCTGGAAAGTCATCTTTTACTAACTACAGCTACGGTAACTCACTCACATATAGGAAAAGATTACAATCGTTGATCTAATTTAGGATTTACTTTACGTGGACCTATTATTTGCATTTTCTGTCATTTGCATGTTGATATAATATTAGATGCTAGATAACATTAGATAACATTATGAGCAGCTGCATAATATTATGTCCCTGTCACTGGTTCACCACTGTTCCTTCCTTGGACACATTTTGATAGATACTGCCCACTGCAGACTGGGAACACCCTATAAGATGCTCTGACCCATCACGATTTGCTCCATGTCAAACTCACTCAAATCCTTACACTTGCCCATTTTTCCTGAATCAACTATGAGGACAAACCGTTCATTTGCTCTCTAACATATCCCGACTACTAACAGATGTCATGATGAAGAGATAATCGGTGCGCCTCATAATGTTGTGCCTGAAGCTATGGTTTCGCTATGGCTAAACACTTGGAGCCTTATAGCTTTTTCTACTTCTGGCTTATTGGGACGTCACTGCGAGCAGATTTCCCTGATATGGTCATGTCAAGCGCACAGCTCTGGCTGTGAGTGCAGCAGCCTCATCTACCTTCTGGTTTTTCGGCACAGCCAATAAACCAAGAAGGAAGAGAGTTTAATGGCTTCCTTTAGACACTGTACAAATGTCCAGTGCAAGATTATTAAGGATTATATTCAACTTCACATAATGTAAAGATGCTATAATATAAAATACTGAGCTGGGTCCATTTAGAGGGCCTAAATTTTTATGCATCAGTGAGCGAACAAAAGTAGAAATGAAACTCAAGTCATCACAAAACAAGGCTTTTGATCAGCTCCAGAATGTGATGACACATAACATAAATAAAGGTCTAATAATTGTTGGCTCTGCTCGCTTGGACGGTGATTTAACTTGTGTGAACATGTATAATGGCCGTGACGATTGCATAGTGACAAACCGGGCTATTACAAGGATAATTCTCTGGTCTGTCAACTCTAGATGTTGTATTGCATTGGACACTGCATTGCAAAGTGCTACAGTGATGGAGCCCCAAGACTCAGTTCCTTGGAATGGAAAAGAGAGAGAGACAGGAGTCAGGAAGATTTTTGTTCCAAGTCAAATTCCAGCAGTGCAATACATTCGTAGAGCATTTAAAACCTCAGTGTTTGGACGCTTGGCTGCAACTATTGCGTTGTTAAAATAAACTGACACTGTAATGTATATGCCAGAGTTCCTGTGTAAAGGTTTTGCTAAGGAAAACTCAGCCTTGTAGTATACACAGTATACAATAGAAATGAATACACGCCTGTGCAATCGCGCTTTTAAGCAATCAAAAACAAATAAAGATGATATTAAAAATAAAGCACCTGAAGACAGCGAACACGCCTGTGATCAGTGACACACAAGTGATCAGTGAAACCAAACTGAGTACATATAATTTGACCTTATTCATTCTCATTAGACCCCCTCACAAACAACGAAGAGGGCCATTCAATACACATTATTTAAAAAAAACAAACACACACAACAGTGTTTTTGCATTTCTTCTCAGCCATATATATGGCAGATCTTTCTGTTTTTGCAGCTTAAAATAACAACATTCAAACAAATAATGATGCTCGTATCCAAGCTTTCCCAAGCTACAGAGTATGTCATTAACATATGCAACATAATAAAATCTGCCCCACCTAAACCTCGCCAAATAAAATCAAACCGAATCACCTAAACTAAGCAAGACATTTTCCAGGTGGAACTCTTGCTTAAATAATCCAGAATGTGTCCAGATACATGCATACACTCATACTATGGTTAAAACATTCCAGATTTCCAATTTTGCCTCAGGGTATCAGATATGCGTTTACGTACCTGCCATTTGCCATTCCAGTCTGTCGCCATAAATAAGAAAATCCTGTATGATCACATTGCTTTACCTTCACAGCCCAGTTTGATATCAAGTTGGGGCGGACCAGTAAACTCTCTTTTCTGGCAGTGTAAAGACATTTAACTGCACATTTAATCTCTGCTATATGTGGAAAAAAAGCAGGGGATTTTCAACAGTGCATCAATTTATTGACTCCTTCACATTTTTTGAAGTCGTCCCAAGGGCCAGATTGGAGTCTTTATTGAGCTTATTCTGGTCCTCGGGCCTTATGTCTGATACGTCTGATCTACACCAAGATCCAAAAAAGTCCTCTGCAAAACTACAAATGCAGCCACAGCAGTATTAAGGATGCACAAAAGCAGGTAATTCAGCACCAAATACAACCAAATTGACTGTCTGTCTGCAGCTGCCCCTGGTAGTGCACTGCTTTCACCATCTACCTCTTAAAAACAGACGATTGAGGCCTGGCGGTCGGCTTGTCTGTAAGAATCAGAGTTTTTGTGACAGCTCGCTCAGTTACACCAGAACACTGCATAACATAACCCTACTTTCCATAACTTTGCCGAAGAGCACGAACAGAAGCCTAACAAACACCAGGAGCAGGTTAAATGCTTCAGCTCAGAAGGAGTCCAGTATGTTTCTTGTGAACCTGGCCAATACACAGCGCAGAGGTTGGAGCGTGATGATATGGGCCTGGACGAGTGCAAAAGGGAGACAACATTTATAGGCGGCACAGAGAATGCCTGAATGCTGGCTGACAAGATGACTCCCAGTCTCCTAAAGCTTGGCAGAAGATGAATATTCCAGAATAAACAGGATCCACAGAGCTCTGCCAGAATCACACAAGAGTTTCTAAAGAAGGAAAATGAAAAAAAGAAAGAAAGAAAAAGAAATCCCTAAAAACTATCACTTGACCAAGCATTTCACCTGTCTTTAATCCAATAAAACACCTTTGGGGTGTTTCAGAAAAAGGAAAGGTGAGGCAGCACATATCCTCTCCATCAAAGAGCAGCAGGGGGAAAAAAAAAGAGTCTCAGAAGAATGGCACCAGCAGCATCAAAATAAAGGTGGACATAAGACGTGTTGGAAAAAAAAACCCAGCTTCAGATCTGAGCTCCTTCTGTGGGCTACGTCTTTTTACTGCAGTCAACCTCAAACGGTGGTTCTAATTTTCAATAAGAGCAATTACCCTGCTCTTCAAATTGATGCAATTATTTCGAGGTGATAACATTTTCAATCTTTTGACATCTTAGTGCAGAGCGATGCACTCACTTCTGTAGTATACTGTGTACTCTCTCTGTACCATCTCACCCACTCTCGCAGGCTAGGACACTGTTTGAGTGGGAGAGAGGAACAAATCTTGCCTGCCGGGCTGCTGCTTCCCATGTAGACCCACCCAGTGTGTCACAGCTGAAACATTTGAGAGTGAGGGTGGCAATTAGGCGATGCGCTCTGACAGATGTAATACTGGCAGTCACACAGAGCTGCCAATTTTCCAAAGAATTAGCAGATGGAAGAAGGTACAGGCGGCTGAGAGCAAGCATCAGAAGCAGTTCAGCCTGGAAAGCCTGCACTTTTATCAAAAAGTTTTGTTTATAGATGAGATTTGAAATCATCATCAGCTGCTACATAACTATTAAGATTTTAGATATAATAGAAGTAAACTGTAACCTAACTCATGGGTTGATGTGAACCAAACTGAAGGGCAGCTAAATGTAACTGGGAAACAACGAGGTAAAGCCTTAAAAGCTAAACTGCGGCATAAACGTAGTTTCTAACCGACAAGAATAAAAATTCTATTGGGATAAAGTCGACCTCTGAACGATCCACTGCTCCACTCTCAGGAGGCTACAGCTGACAGACGTATACATATACAGAGCTCTTTATCTCCTGGATGACTGATCCGTGGGAGACATGAGGACATCCAGCTGCACTGAAATGTTAATAAGACAGTGTGTTAAGAGCTTTCCCCAGGAAGAAAAGTCTTTGATTGAAAAATATTCACAGGGCATTACAACAGAGAAACTACTTGACCATTGTGACATCTCTAATTGTTTCAGCCCAAAAAGGAAAGCACTCCAAATAAGCACTTGTACTTAAGAGATTTCTGTTTTTCTAAGAGGCTCAGAGGTTAGAAAGAAGGCCAGTTTTTCATTGGGCCTTTTCAGTATAACTGCCTCTGTCTGCCTGGTAATTAGTGCTGTTTTTGTGTAAGTCTGGGTGAAGATTTACAGTAACCTGGCATGTGTGTCTCTTCTCTGTAAAAGAAATAATGACATCTCCCTTAAATCTGCCTTATTTAGCAATTACTCTGCAATCTGACCAGTGAACCCTGAACATTGTGTACTGTAAGCCTCTAAGTAGATTGTGTGATTTGTCCCCTTCTCTTCGCTGGTATTATACGGTAATATTTATGTCATTTATCTACACAGTGTGAGCCTGGACGAAACACAGGAGTGCCATGAGACAGACGTGTCCGCAGGAGCTATTTAAGTCGTGACCTTTCTCTTGCAGAGCAACCTGACATTTAGACCACTTGACAACATGGCAGTAGACCTTTGTGCAAACAAATCTCACAAGACGCTTGATATGGTATGTGCTGATTTCAGCCAAACAGAAAGAAAAGTCTGGTGGCAAATAGTTTTGTTTCTGAAGATTTTTTCTTAAAAGTCCCTTTTGGCTTGCTACAGTCATTCAGTGGGAGAAATACAGTTTGACAGACCTTCTGTGTCTGGTAACTGTTAGACCAAGTTACAACCATAGACTGTATATAAAAGATGGATGTAGCTGCTGAACTTCTATGAAAATCCCTTAAACTCTAATTCTTACTACTGGGGTAGACTCCTTTGGATGCACAGAGGAATCTTTTTTTAATACTTAAGGATGAGTTGATTCTGAAACTCTTGTACTGTAACTTACTGTAGGTAGTATAGTTATTTTCACTTATATAGTCTACACGCTTTACTAAGTCTAAAAGGTGAAAAACAGGTTTTTAATGAAAAATTATGTTTAAACTCTTGCTTTTATGTAATACATCTATATGAGGGCACAGGGATTGGCACACATTAAAAAAACACTCCAAGGAAGTTACTGGCATCTTTAAATTACAGTCTATTAATGGCTGGGGAAAGGGTTCAGAAGTCACTTGTACCATTAACTTTTCACGTAATGGTAGTAAGCCAGCAAGACGTGACAAACTGCTAACTTGTTCTTAATGTAGACTTAATTTAAAGCAAATTTTATCCTTAGAAACTCACTTGTATTGTGCCTGGAAATGTTCCTGGACAAAGCTGTGCTGGACTCTGGGCTGCTGTGACTGGGATGGATCATGCACTTCCTCAGCTCCAACAGGGCCCTGCAGCACAAAAGAGACCACACATAAACACATAAAGTCTATCCCATTCTCACATTTATTATAGATATACTGCAAAGGTTGTTAGGCATTGTTAATGAGACAGAAAACGTGTACTTTAAAGGGAAATTGAGAAAAATGTCACCAGTAGATGTCAGTAGATTGCATAAAAAACACTCACAGAATTCTGTTTTATTACCCTTTGTAATTCAAGTGTATAATCCCAGCTATGGCAGATGTTGTAGGAGAAACAACCTCGGTTGCCATCCATCTGTAGTGAGCATCGGCTGTTATGTGTCCATATCTATTTACTCTGGATGATGCTGTAAAGCTTTGTGAAAGTAGCCTCATACTAGTTTATGAGCTAGTGAAGCTTACTAGCACCAGCTAATGAAACGTTCTTTGAAGTGGACCTAACATTGTTTTATTTGGACACTTAACATATAAACTCTCATACAATGTGAGAGTGTAATCAATTTTTTTGAGGCAAAGTGTGATTTCTTTTTTGTTAGCTAACAACCAGCTGTTTTATTTATCTAGCTTTGTTTCAGGGTCGCATGTCTAATTTTCTAACTAAAAATACCAGGAATAAATCAGCATGTTTACGCACATTTTTGTGTGCTGCAGCCCTGACTTCAGTTTAGGAGACGAGGCTTGAGGTGAGGAGGAAATGGATGAGGTGGAAATGAAGGAGGAAAGAGAGCAGTGTTAGAGGAAGAGAAAGAAAAGACATGATGAGAGAGAGAATGTGCTGCACACATACAAAACGTTAAAGGGCCAGATCTTTAATTTAATAATACTTTATAAAGCTTATTACACTTTAGGTGTTAATCGATGTCCATCTCGGACACTGAACACAGGCATTTGCACATTTTTACTTTGCTTTTTAAAAAACCTTTAAAAGAGAGCTCTGTCCTAAATACAAACCCATTGTTTTTATTTTATCAACAATTCTACAAATGGGAGAAAGCTGGCCATGGATGAAGATAAAAGTAGAAAAGGAGTGAACAGCCAAAGAACTTCAAGGTCACACTAAATGTGTGGGATGAAACACACTGGGAGGATCTCACAAGCAATGCTGACGACACAACTATGTGAACAACCTTCTGCATAAGTTTGTAGATGATTTCATGTTTTCCTAATTACAAGCCGTGAGCATTAAACATTTGAATAAAGTGCCTTTGACTTCATTATGCTGCCAAAATGTATAGATCTGTTTGGATGTGTGTGTAAACCAATGTTATGTAGCCGGCTGAGAAGAACACACTAGTACTGTTTGTTGTGTTGAACTAATATTTTAACCGCTCAATGCCTAGTGCATCATATTCAATACACACATATTTTCTGACTTTTTGAGACTTCGGCATCATCAGTGTAATCCCCCCATGAAAAACCTCAATAAATGACACAATACATAGAAAACAAATAATTAAATATGGAAATCATTTAAACATTTGTCAGCCGGTTCAATAAAAACTCAGGGCACAGAATCTTCTGGCAATTATTTCATGGTTCAGGCTTTAAAGGGTTAATAATGACACACTTTAACTAAAATTTAAAAGTGCTGAACGTTATGACACGCAGTCACAGTGATATTTTTGTGCTGTATTGACTCATTCACACCTTTTCAGGCAGAGGAAAATGGTTCTGCTTTAAAAGGGCATAATGTGGCATACAGACCTGCTGCTAGCATTCCTCTGCTCACACGCTATCAGTCCAACAATAGCTTGGTGTAAAAGTCAGGTACTTGAGACTGCATTAAGTCATCATATCATCTCAGTGCTTTGTACGCTGGACTGGCAGAGCCAAATGGAAATGCACTCTCTGAGTCTTCCCTGTTGACCCACACTCTCACTCTGTTTACTATTCCTCAGGTTTCTAGCTACTGGTCCCGTACTGGCTGCCGCTGTTCCCAGGCTGGCAGCTCGACCATGATGTCCCCTCACAAACGAAGTTAAAAAAGGGGGTTTTGAATTTCTACCGGGGAGGGGGAGGTGGAGGCTGTGTGCGTTTGTTTGTCTGTGAGGTGCACACGGAGTAACGAAGATTCCTTTGCAGTTCGCCACCATTTTCCAAATGCTGACTCTATTCTTCTGAAAGCATTTGAGCTCACAGAGACTTGGCCCCAGCCTGAAACCTGACCGCCCTGCTGCACTGTGCTTTAAGAGGAGCACAATGACAAACCTCTACCTCCTCTCTTTTCATGGAGTCGAGGAGCTTTCATATTTTCCTGTGACGGGAGGTTAAACATGGCTGATCTTCCAGTTACCGCTTTAGGTACAACATGCAGAGAGAGTTAGAGAGTGCAGACTGTCATGCATTTGCATTTGGAGTCAGATGAGCTGACATCAAGCGCAACATTTTACTCCCTCTTTTTCTTCCACATGCTTGCTAATGGATTCCACTGCTATCTTTATGTAGAGATAAAAAGCAACACCGAGGCCACAGAGTTCAGACGCAGTTGGTCTTATCACCTCTGTGAAAACCCATGCCCTGCTCTGCCGTGTCAGTGGACTGCAAGGTGTTAGAAGTGTGCAACAGTGTAGCTGTTGACGGCATGGACATTTAAACACAGTGAGAAAGTGGGGGCAGCTTATGTGCCTGCTGATATGGGGCTCTGACAAGTTATCTAAATGATCATGGTCAGATATCAGTTCCCACAGAGGAAGCTGTGACTGCTGCTGGTTTAAGAAATTGTTTTACAGGTTGGGAAATGACCCCAGCAGAACAGGGGGGCCATCTCAAGGGATGGCATGCACAAGTCTGAAATTGAGATGCTATCTTTGAAATTGCTTGTCAGAAAAATGTGCCATCTTTCAAACTGATAAAAATGTAACTAAACAGGCAGGCAACAGAGAGAGAGAGAGAAAAAAAATCCAAGCAACTATTTATAGAGCCAAGAAGGAAAAGAGAAAAAAAGCACAAGGTATAAAATATCACTACTTTTCTGACTCTTACCTTTCAGTATTTGAAGCAAACACACACACAGAAATGTTTCCTACTCTTTACAAATATTTTTATGTGGCTTGTGTCCCATTACGACATTTGTGACAAGCAGAGGCTCATCCACAGGGAAACTATTTTACCAGTCCAGTCTCATTTTATGTACACAGCCAAGTTATATAGTAAGGTAAAGACTCTACAATAATACAGAGAAAACTCCAACAATCTGACCCAAGCACTCGGTGACTGTGAGAAGAAAAAACTCCCTTTTTACAGGAAGAAAACTGCACCAGAATCAATGAGGTAACAAAAACAGTGATGAGCAGTCAGGCTTGCAGCATTTTGGCTTTCATTTCTACATGTACAGTAGAATTACCATTTGGATAAAAGAAAGATTACACGTGTATTCCCATTGGGATAGAGATTTACGTTGGCGTGTAGAACTGGAGCCTAAGGTTTATATTCTTATTTCAGATCAATTTACAATGTAATGTGAAAGTAATGTAATGAATAGCATAACAAATTACTTTCTCCAGTGAGTAAGTATGATAAAAAACTGTATTGCTTTTTTATGACAAGTAATGCATGTAATACATTACTTTTTTAGAGTAATGACCCCAACAATGGATCTAACCTCTTCAGAAAAGGCAAAAGTAAAGTGTGGAACAATTCAGATATTTAACGCTCAGTGGTTGCCACCTGAGGACAGCTGTCTGCTCTTCACGCCTTAGGAGGATGGCACATTATCAGCAAAGAATGTACCCCTGCTAGCTAGCCAGCCAGCTAACAGCAACAGTTTTGTTAGTGTCACGTCACATGTTCAGTGGAAAGCAGTGGACCCAAATGCTGATTGGATTATAACAAAAGTCGTGCCTTTTATTGAGGCCGAAAAGCCAAATAAACGAGAAACTAAACAGACAATCCAGCAACAAAGAGAGGAAGACAAGGGTCGGACCATGACATGTCAGGCATTAATGTTGCACCATTAACATTACTGTTAGTATTAAACTGTGGTCTTCAATAGAAAAACGTTTCTTTTTATTTGAAACAACATTTCTAAGAATTGAAGTCAGATTGAGGTCATTTCAATCTGGGCTACCGTTTACAGCAGGTTCCCACATGGGGCGAGTGTTGACCTAACACCGGTGGCAGTGCTTCTAACGTTACTGCAACCCTGTGGCTGTTAGGCTGCTGTTACACACTGGGTCTTCATAGATTTATCTGGTAACACAATAAGGGTGGTATCACCCCACCCTTCTTGTTGCAACTGACCAGTCATATGTCTCTGATATTGTAGCCTTGTAACTGTGTGGACAAATTCAATAACATGGCTTGTCCCTTAGTAGAAGTAGAATGAAAAAAATACAGGGTCATGGTGGATAAGTGGGCCGCACACAAGACTTTCACCCAGAAGAATGGAGTTTGTGTCCCGCGTCAAAACTTGAGTCGGTGATAGTTGTTTTTTTCTTTTTTTTCAGTTTGACCCATGTAGCCACCAAAACTACCTGAACAGGTTTTAAAAACAAATTCCTGGATGAAGAATTTCTTCTGTTTCTTTGATGTCCTTCAATCCAGATCTGTTTGAACTGGTAAATTCTGATACATTATCACTGTGAAGACTATTAATTTAACTGAACCAAAATTAGAAGGAGAGTCTCAGAGTGTATATGGACTCTGTTATGAATACTTTAAGGTAAATTGTTTTGATTTTGGCACACTAATCCAGTATTAAATTGATCTGGTAAGGGGAACTCCAAAGAACTGGCCCCTCTGACTTATAGATTCAGTCAGAAGAAGAACACTGCCAAGAACTAATAAGTTGCTAAGTAAAGAAAATATCCCAAAATTAAATGGAAATAAAAACCAAGGCCAGTCATATCTACAAAAGCAGCACTGGGAAATGTAAACACAAATATGTGCAACTGCCAACATCCGAGATATGTAAAGCCTGAGAATTGTCTACCTCTGCTTAATTCAATAAGCCTCAATGCCAGGAGAGGAGCATGTGCCAGTGCCTGAGGAGCAAAGAGAAAATTAAAACTCAAATCCCTCACCCTGGCACCTTAGAGTGCTGTAATTGATTTCTGGGATTTAGATAAATGACAAAGATACAGCACGCAACTGAGTGGTGGGCTGGAGGCTGGCCGCTAGCTCAGCACTGTCAGCAGGAGGCCAGAGTTCACAAAGTGTGACTTTTGAAGTCGGCTGAAAGAAGAACAGAGTGAGGCAACAATGATTGAGATCGAGTCCTGATGAGCAAATTGTTGTGCAGTTAGCTGCTCAGCATCAGACAGCTGCCTGGAAAGGGTCGATTTCTAGAAAAATCAGAGAATTCCAGCTCATTTAAAAGTGGAAGTCAGGTTTCTGGGTAGTTATTCATGCTAAAAAAAATATGTCATTGCCTAAATGTAAGTACATTACTGACTAGGATTGTGATGGTGTATTAAATGGATTCCAATCAGTTGGTTTGGTAAATAAAAAAAACATCTTCTCATTTTGCTGTGCCAAACATTTACAACACTGCTAACAGCGCTGGCCTGAGGATGGCAGATTCATGTCTGAAGTGATGTGACAGGCACAAGGGACATTCACTAGTTAACGATAAATGAACTAAAGCTAATACTACAAAGCTTTAAAAGCTGCATCCAGCATGCCAAAGCTGAGCAGACACTGTGCCAATTTCAAGAAATGTGTATATTGTGTTAGCTCACACTACATACTGAGCTTACGCTATGATCATGGTCTGAATTTCCAACTTCACAGTAGCAATCACGCAAATTTGGCAGAAATACCAGCGATCTGCATTCTTATTGTTTTCTGTGCTATACTGAAATATACCTGTGATACAAAGGGTCATACCAAAAGAACTTTATGTCTTTATGTGATGTTACACCACTTGCAGAAGCTACTTTTGGTTGCTTTTAGTTTGCCTACAGTGTTTTGGGCAACCTTGGCAAAAGCACTAAATTTACTCACTCTACATTTCAGCAGTGCAGATGTAGACACCGATGACTAGCGCACTACAAGATCCCTGTTAAAGACTGTTGACTGCTGGACATCTGTACATCAGCACCAAAGCCTGAAATCACACAGATTAACAGTGCTCTCTGTCCCACTGGAGAGGCTTTCAATAATTCACCCCCCAAAAAAGCGTTGCTGGGAGTGATTCATCCCTGCGAGTGGATCCACTGTAAAAGAAGTCAGGCGCTTTTACTCCACAGTGGTGAAACCCCCCCTATCCTAACAGACCACCTATCTCATCCTGATGGGTTTTCGTGTAGGGGGGAGATGATCGTATAGGAGGGGCGTGAGTGTTCTTAGTAATGGCCCTGATGTGAATAATTTAAACAAACCTTGGAAATGCACAGGAACGGACATGTGCTGCCACTGCAGAAAGCACTATGAGGAAGTGATTGAGAACAAGCCACAACAGCACCAAAATCCCCATGGCGATCGTAACAGAGAGGGTCAGAAAAGGATAGACAGCGATATAGGGCAGCCGTAAAGACACAAATATGCATGCATTTATTGATATAAGTAGTGAGTAAGTAGTGTACTCAGCTGACAAAGAGAATGTCGATAAATAATGGACGGTCTCTTTCAACACCACCTGCTGTTGCACGGTTATCTCTCTATAAATAATCTCAATAACTGATTCTGGAAGCTTTTCTCTCTGACCCTGTTGGCCCATTACATCCTCCCCAGGCGATCACTCCTACATTCATATTTATTTGCTCAGTGTCCAGACATGAGGGCTTGGACTCTAAGTGACCTCATGGTTGTAACCGAATGACTGCTATGTGCTGCACATCTTAACAGTATAATGGCTTCAGTCTGCTCCAGTTTTGACTGACTTTGATCTTCCACAATTTCTACAAATCAAAAATGATCAAGACAGCCTGTGCTGCTAGGCAACAGCCACAGAAACATGTACACTGCTTAAAAAAAAAGTTAAAGAAAAACTTTGGAAACATCAGCTCTCATTGGGGGAAAAAATCATGCTGGATACCTATACGGACTGAGTAAGGTGTAAGGAACAAAAGGATGCCACATTGTTTAATGGAAATGAAAATGATCAACTTCAGAAGGCTGAATGCAAAGGCAACTCGAAAATCAAAGTGTAAAAAATAACGGAGCAGGCTAGCCCAGTCTAACAATGGGTCTAAGGATGCCTGATACCTAATGGCACCTGTCTGCAGCTTTCTCTTTCTCCCACCCTCTCTCATCTATTTTGTCAATGACCCTCCCCAACCTGTCCTCCCGTCTGCCATCTGTTTGTGTAGCAGCTTAGTCTTGAAGGTAATGGAGAAGAGACAGGGTTTGTGGCAAATAGCAACACCTGGGAACAAGATGCTCCTCCTTGAAACGCCCGTTTGGATTTCAGCTACTGTGTGGTCTGTGAACCACACCACTTTGTCCACACCAGTTTTGTCCACACCAGGACAAAGGTCTCTACTACTTGAGATGGAGCCACAACAATGGGTGCTCACCTGACATAAGACCAAGTTGTCAACTCATTGCACTGTGGGGGAGGGGTTTCAGTTTCCACTAACCAGTCACTGAAGATCAACGTTGCCCTGCTTTACAACCATGGTGCTGTACTGCTAACCAACAGCATTCACCGGACTGATTACTTTTAAGCAGAGAAAGCGCTGTTTCCTCTCACAATGCCACATTAATTACTCAACACAGCAGTGTGTACTGATTCAAAGTTCTGGACTACGGCAGAATAGACAGATGATATGGATTCAAATATTTCTTCTTGTGCTGTGCTATCAATGGGTTTTGCAATTTTCTTCACAGTCAGATCATCCTATCATTTTCCTGAGCTATCACCAATAACAGACCACTGCTGCCACTCTCCACACAAACAGTGCAGAGTTGTGAGCATGAACTGGGTACACCTTGCTAGCACTGGGTTGAGCCCCCTGATGCCTTCAGAGCTGCCCTAATTCTTCGTGGCATAGATTCAACAAGGTGATGGAAACATCCCTCAGAGATTTTGGTTCATATTGACCGGACAGCGTCACACAGCTACTGCAGACTTATCGGCAGATTGAGATCTGGTGACTGTGGAGGCCACTCAGTGAACTCATTGTCATGTTCAGGAAGCCTTTTTGTGATATTATCATTATTATCATTATCGTTAATCCAAATTCTGACCCTACCATCTGAATATTGCAACAGAAATCAAGCCTGTGTGAACTGTAGACTCAGTTTTTTGTTGAGTGTTGACTAGAATGACACCCGTCATGGTCTTCAGCTGCTGTAGGCAGCAGGTCTGAGGGTCAGGGTTTGGCTTGTTGTGTGTTCAGAGATTCATTAAAGTGTTCTGCATACCACAGCTGTAATGCGTGGTTATTTGAGTCACTGTTGCCTTTTAATCAGTTCAAAGCACTCTGGCCATTCTCCTCTGGCCTTTGACATCAACAAGGTATTTTCACCCAGAGAACTGCTGCTCATTGGATACTTTCTTTTTTTCTCTGACCATTTCCTGTATCAGTAACTCTGGCACCAACAGTAACGCCACATTCAAAATCACTTAAATTGCTATTCTTCCACCTCTGATCTGGTCTTTTTGACCATCTCAACTATATTATTGCCATGTCTAATGAAATGCTGCACTGGCATCTTTTCAAGCAGCACACTCAGGAGTGTAAAAAGGAAGTTCAAATGTAAAAGTTTAAAGTTTAAATTTATTTTAAAGGTAAAAAAAACAAAAACGATGAACTTCGTGTGAATAAAACTAGCAAATACATGATATTCTTCGAAAGCGTCTCAAATCTCAAAATGAAATATAATGGTTTTGACTTTTTACCATACCAGTCACAAAGTCTGAACAGCTGCAACCATCCAGTGAAAGTGAGTAATGCAAAGCCAGTGTGAGGGAGCTTTGTGTACTTGCTCTGCTAGTCTGAGAACATCATGACAACAGAACACAGACCTATAAATGGATTTCATCATCGTCATCATCATCACCATCATGATTATCATCATCACCAGATGGTAGAGAACGGGCTTTCAGCAAAACGTAATGAAGGAGACAGAAGGAAAACATGATGCATCAGACAGACACGGTGACACGAGAAGAAGCCAAGATGCAAAGCTGGTCAGAAAGCAGGCTATAATCACGTGGCCTAAAAAGTCTTGGTGTGGCGTAAACACAGTGTCTGAGTGACAGTATGGTGCAGCATATCCACTAACCACACTGTGAAAGACGAGGTAGTGTTTCCATCTTTTTGTTTGTTTTGCTTTGTTTGTGCTTTTAGCCATTCATTGTCATACGAATGAGCCATTTTTTTTAAAAGCAGGTCATGAGCTGACTGTTATACCTAACACTGAATAGGACAACAGTGTTGACAAAACAGCCTTTGCCCCAATAATTTGACCTCAGAGTGAGTCACAAAAACAAAGGACACTGACTAAGGGCTGCAAAGGGCAGAGCTTGATTAAATAAAAACTGATAAATGATGAGTCCTGGTTTCTCTCCATTTTTTATTTCCTTTTTTAGCTTTATATATGTGAGCTGAGCACTTTTTCTTCTCAGCAGTTGGTCACTGGTAAAAGGAATGTCCCACACTTTAGTATTTGCTGCTGCATTTCTCTTTCTGACTTTAAAGGCCCTGCTGGAATTAGACTCTTTGTTTTTAACCGGGTAATGAACTGAAAGATCTGTGTGCCAGTGCCTTAATTGCTCATAGGCATAATGTGTCTATGAGTGACTGTCTGCATTAAGATTTAACTTTATCGAGAAAGATACAGATACAGTGCACAGGAGCTAACGCTGATCCAACACACACTTTGAAATTATTAAGTTACATCTTTTATTTATTGTTTATTTTCTTGCAGAGAGAAAGAAAAGTGATGAATAGTATGTTCAGTACAATGGAGGGAAATATTACTGTACACCAGTGGATGTAATATATTGGACGTTCATGTCATTGGGAAAATAGTCATTCGTGTCTCTTTGAAGGTATTTCAAAAACGTATTCATCAACATGTTTTGTATACTTATTTATTTATTCTTTACAAAACCAAGGTGCAATATCTGCATTGTGTTTGTTGCCAGTATGTTCTTGCCGACGCGCTGCATCTTTGTGAGGTCCAGTTTCACCGTTTAAAATTTCACCATTTTATTTATAAAGTGCCAAATCACAAAAACAGTCACCTCAGAGAAAATCACAGCAACCAGATGACTCCCTATGAGCAAGAGTAGGGAGGAAAAACTCCCTTTTAACAGGACGAAAACTGTTTCCTGTCTGTGAAAATAGTGGTGGCTTCATATTTTTGTCAAAGTGTGGTCTTCTAAAACTCTCATAAAGTACTATTTCCATGAAGTAGTGCTTGATAATTCACTGTGTACTTAGGAGGGATTAAAATTGATTGTTAATGGACATTTACAATGAAGTGACGCAGAAACATTAAACACGTAATGTTTCCAGAAGCTCACTTCCTGTACTCTACCCGGTCTGACAAAACACAAACATGTTGCCACCTTTTATCCTGCAGAACTCGGCGGGGTTGTGATATGTTCGATTAGGTTTAAAACCCGACAAAGAGAATATCTCAGGAAGCAAACGTGGTTACGCCCTTTAATAGGACGCTTAAAGCAAATGTAATAACTGACAGATAAAGTTGGTCCACTGATAAGGCTTCTACTTCTATTTAAGAATAAACCTGCAGCTAAAGCTCCATGCTAGCTTAAACAGATCTCAATCTTGCTCATGTGGAGCGAGTTACAGAAAAAGGCTTATCTGCATTGGTTGAACAGGGTTTACTTGATAATGTAAATAATTTTACAGGATATGAATGAATCCCAGAAAATACAATACAGCATTTTCCATCATACACATCACTGTCACTTTTGTTTCAGTGGAGAGGATACTTCAAGTCTTTTCTAATGAGTTTATGGCGTCAATCACTAGTTTCAAGTCTTATTGACTACAGCATGATGCTCATCCATCCAGTTGCTTCACCTCCTCTCACAGGAGTCCAAATGCATCATGGTTACGTTGCGACTGATGAGTCTCAATTATATGAACAGGCAGTTTAAGTCAGTTTCTCAACTAGACACAAAAGTGAGAACAGCCAGAATTTTCAGTTCACTAACCAGTTGGTCACTAACCGACAGATGATGTCACAGTCTCTACATCCATCCTTTTGTAAACAGTCTATAGTCTAGTATGATCCTAATGGAGCCAATCGTCACTCACTGATACCATGTCTGCCTCTCAGCTTCATTCCTTCCTAAAACAGGAAATGGGCACAAAACAGACAGATGTTAAATCTTAAAACATACGAACAAACCCTCTGGGTGAAAAAGGGTTCTTAAGATGATTTACGTTAAGCCGGAGAAGCTGAGGGATGAATTAATTCTAATGAAGGAAGGTCGACCTCCTGAGCTGATGAGGTTTATTATCACCCTCCTGCTTCTGCGGCTGCTGCTGCTGCTGATTGTGGTGACACAGATGAGGATAAAATGACATGCGCATCAACAGAGCTACACGGGAGACTCTGGTACCCGTTTCATGGCCTTCGAAAACAACATATACTATGTTATAAAGCAAATAATGGCGCCTAACTCGATCACATTTTTATTTCTGGATCGACGTTCTTTCTCCAGCGTGGCATATCTTGGTGAGGCTAGATTGATAATTACTGCTTTCCATTCATCTTTACAGGCAGCTTCAATTTAAATCAAGATAACACATTAAAAGTGGACCTGGCGTGACAGGCGCACCTCCTTCCTTAAATTATTTCTATCAACAACTGTTTAAATCATTTCAGTCGGCCTCTTTTGGGCAATTGAATTGACACACTCGCTGGAAGGCCTCCACTCAGCAAATCTGAATCATTTAAATTGTTGGGGTCGGTGCTGTACGCCAATCAGACCCAGCAGGGCTGTGAATAATTTGTGTGCAAGTCAATCTCTTTATATGAAATAAAGAATCGGTGTGTTCATTTAACTGGATTTCTCTTTAAGTAAGATGAGGCGCTTCACTCGTGGCTCGTGTTTGAAGACCAATCTGTTAGAGTTCAAACAATGACTTTTAATGCTTTAAATCTTTTAGTTTGAAGGTAATTAAACCCATCTAACCTCTCCGAGAACTCACAATGACACAAAAGCAAATGCTAACCATGTTTCCTTTCATTTCTAAGCACTCCACAAGTTAATGAGGAAATGTCTTTCTGGGTTGGGCTGCGTAGCATGAGAGCAGTTTATAGCAATGCCCTTAAACTGTTATTCAAACCACCAGTGATACATTGTTTGGTCTGGAGATGTCAGACAGTTAGAGCTTAGCTGTGTGTCTGCCGCAGTGAGCAAGCTCATGCCTACAAAAGTGTCTCTTTTTGCAAGAATCCAGCACAGTTTAAAGTCCAGCCTGTTTATCTGACAGACCGGCTTCAGCTAGGTCAGCTCCTATGCTGCTTCACACATCAATCCCTTATTGTACTATTCCTTCCTATGATATGTTCAGAACTTAGCTATAAATTGTGGTTTCAGATATACATTGTTGTTTTTGAATCCCACTGACAGACACAAGGGTTCAAAGATAAGGCCCGGGGGCCAGAATCAGCCCGGTGAGGACTCCACTCCGGGTTTCCTACTGATAAATACCCCCGTTGTAATTCTTATTAAACCAAAGTAAATTAATAACAGAAAAACAATTAAATGACAGGAAAGTTCCTGTTTTTTCCCCCACTATTACAGTGACTCCATTTATTTTATAAAGAAGCCAAGTTTCTATAAATTAACAAAAATTCAAAACAAAAACTATCAGAACTTTTACTGTAAATTTACATCATGTAGTTTCATTGGTCCAGCCCACTGAAGATCAAAGTGGGCAGCGTTTGTCCCACTATGTAAAATGACTTTGACATCCTGTCACACACGTAGAAATGTGGATTATTAAACTTTTTTTTTTTTTTTTAGATCAATATATCGCTATTTAATGCAGATATTTTTTTCTAATGATGCATTCTTTTTACTTCAACAGTCTGAGCTGGGAGTGATGCCACCCCGGAGTTGAGTGTGTTGTAGTGGTAGAGTTGGAACAGCAAGGACAAATGTATTTATTTTGCTTCTTAGCAATTTCGAGCCATTCATGTGTCACTGGCATTACGCTGCAGTGCTGCAGCACTCTTATCCACAGAGCCTGGTCAGTTCTAAGTGTATGGCTTCTTTAGGGAGTCATAAATGCACAACCGCTTTAGTACAGATTCCATCAATTAAACTTTTCCTAATGGTTATATGCACATTAGTTAGGTATGGGGTTAGTGGGGTTCCAAGTTGGAAGTCTGATTTGTGACCAGGATCTTGAACATGGAATGCACCATAAGCCAATCAACACTGATTTGGGTCAAAGATGAGTGAGGAGCTCAGACGCTTAGTGATCATATTTACACCCTAACCTCCAAGCTGCTCTTTCAGCTGGGTAGTTCTGAACCACAGGAAACCATTTCTGCTTGGCAGGGCAGACAGTATCAAAGGCTGAGCACAGAGGAAATGCATACACACACGCACCCACAGCACACAACACACGGGATTCGCAACAAACCCATTCACATCCAAACCTCACCAGAGTGGAGAGCGGCACTGACTGCACACAGGCAACTACTTAGATGTGGGTTTACTATGTAGAGCTAAAATAATTGAAAACAACCCAAGTTTGAAACTTGGGACCACTTCTCGGCTCCTGGCTGGACGTGTCTCATTTCAGTTCACAAGCACTGAGGAAGAGTAGCTGAACTACTGGGAATGCAGTGACAAATCAGCCGAGTATCAGGCTTGTTGACTGCTTATGGTCCAGAAAACGCTGATCTAGATTCTGCTTAAAATACCATACAGATCATTTATCCTGTCATCACTAAATGAGCCTGTTTTTTAAGCTCTCTTCAGAATCACCTGTTTTGTTTTTTGCAGCTTTAAATTCACCCGGCTGCTTCTGACCACACACCTCTTTCAGATCAGAGTAATGCCTTTTCCTATGTGCTATTATTACAGTTCACCAGTATAGCAAGGAACAAAAAACACAGCAGTTCGACCCTAAGTGTTTGATTCAAAACTGGACGAAAGTATTGTAGAGTTAGCGACAGCAGAAGCCGCTCTAGTGAGTAAATAAAAATAAAGAAAAGCACAGCTGCTGGTTTGAAATTGAGGAGCAGATCTGTTCCAGTTCATGTTGATTCAGACATAAGCTTCCTGATCTACGAAGAAAGGAAAGAAACACAGTCACTTCTCAGATTTTGTGGGTCTATAGACACAAATGAGTCACGCAGTGGTGGAAGCTGCTGAATATGTCCGACCACTGGCTGAAAAGTACTGTAACACAAGAGAGCGGAGCACTGCAATTTTAGGTGACGCCATGACTTTAAGCATCTACTTACTGTTTTGCGCTCAATAACGCTGCCATTACTGATTAACGCTTAGGTGTCTTAAATATATCTTTTGGTATTCTCTACATCAGTTAGGCAATATTAGAAAATGGTGACGATAACAGGTAAAATGATGAAACAGAGAAATTTGAATTTGATGACAGCCTCACCATTAGAAAACGTTTGTCCAGGAGAAGGTTTGCCACTGCATTGCATCACCTCTTCTTTCATTTTGAAACACAAATGTTTACTCAGTTCTTGCTCAATACTGGATTTCTGCTGTTTCATAATACGTCAAATTACAGGCATTTGATAGTTTTGCACTGCAGCCAGCTGCATGTTGTTCATAACTCCACTTTTTCAGAAACAGGAATGTTTATACACTGATCAGGCATAACATTCTGACCACTGGCAGATGACGTGAATAATGCGAATTTCTCTTCATCATGGCACCTGCTAGTAGTTGGGATATATGAGGTAGCTAGCAAATTGGGCAAGCTTAAATAAATTAAATGAGTCTGAAAATGGCCAAACTGTGGAGTGATCAGTATCTATCACTGTTCCTTCAAAAATGAAGAATCAGTGATGAACCAGCGACAGGACAATGGGCGGTCAAGGCTCACTAATGCACGTGGGGAGCAAAGGTTGTTGGTTCAGATAGAAAGGTGTCAGAATACACAGTGTATCACAGTTTGATGTGCATGGGGTGCACAGCTGCAGAGCAGTCAGCAGACCCCCGAAGAAGGTGGCCTGGTCTGATGAATAACAGTTTTCTTTTAATGTCACTTGGATGTGTGTCATTTACCTGGCACCTGGCATCAGGATGCATTATAGGAATAAGGCAAGCTGGCAAAGGCAGTGTGATGCTTTGGGCTAAGCATTGTTACAAACAATGAGCACCCTTTCATGGAAACAGTGCTCCCTGATGGCTGTGGCCTCTTTCAGCAGGATAATGAACTCTGCCACAAAACAAAAATGGTTTGAGGAACACAACAATGAGTTTGAGGTGTTGACTTGGCCTCCAAATTCCCCAGATGTCAATCCAGTCAAGCATCTGTGGGACGTGCTGGACAAACGAGGCTCCACCTCACAACTTACTGGATTTAAAGGATCTGTTGCAAACGTCTTAGTGCCAGACACCACAGCACAGGTTCAGGGGTCTAGTGGAGTCCATGACTTGACAAGTCAGGCCTATTTTGGCACCAAATGAGGGACCAACACATTATTAGGCTGGTGTTCATAATGAAATGCCTGATCTGTGTACATTGATGGAACACTGATGTGAAGGATAGCATTGCTACCTCATAGCAATAGGATCCTGGGATTAAATACAACATTGGGTCTTTTCTGCGTGGGTTCTCTCCAGGTACTCTGGTTTCCACTCATCCAAAGTCCAAATACATGCATGTTAAGTTAATCAGTGGGTGACTCTAAACTGGCTGCAGGTATAAATTGCCCTGCCGCTCACCTATGACAGCTGGGTTAGGCACAAGTCACCCTGGCCTATGATCCTGAACCGGATAAGCTGAGGAAAAGGAATGGGTGGATGGGGTTGCATATTCACTTTCTATTTCGCCATCAATCCATCCATTCGCTTCCGCTTATCCTTTTCAGGGTCGCTGGAGCCTATCCCAGATGTCTTGGGGCGAGAGGCGGGGTACACCGGTCGCCAGTCTGTCGCAGGGCTAACACACATAAACAGACAACCATTTGCACTCACCCTATGGGCAACTTAGAGTTTCTCGATTAACGTATCCCCACTAACTGTATGAATGTCTTTGGACTGTGGAATGAAGCTGGAGTACCCGGGGAGAACCCACACAAACACGAGGAGAACATGCAAACTCCGCACAGAAAGACGATGGTGGAATTGAACTCAGGACCTTCTTGCTGTGAGGCAACAGTGCTAACCACTGTGCTGCCCACTTTCTATTTATTTTCCCGATAATGACAATTCAGTCTTGGTTCAGTTCGGTCAGGCCTCCTCTAACTGTTGCAAACATTTTTTTTTGTCTTGTAGAATTGAAGCAATTTCTCACTTCGTATCCACTGGCTGTCACCGCTCTTTGCCACACTGTTGCAAAGAACTCAGCCTCACCTCACAGGCTGCACAACAAGCGTTTCTTTTTTCCTTCGACTTACAAAGAGACACATTCATGGAGAGAGAGAGAGAGAGAGAGAGAGAGAGAGAGAGAGAGAGAGATCATACTTGCACTGTGTTTCCTAAGAGATAAATGATCAACAAACCAAGAGCGAAAGTGTGTGTCTGAGTCAAAGCCATGGAAAGTCAACGGCGAATGTTAGTATGTGCGTACTTCAACTCTGATTGTGTGCGTGGGGAGGATGTCACCTTTGATTACAAATACAAAAAAGCTCCACAAAACAAAACCAGCACAAGCGGGTCATCGGCAGAGAGGGATAGCGGGGGTTCCCTCGTCCTCTTTTCTTTTGGCTCTGGCTCCCCTTTGCTAAATGGTAACTAAGAGCAGATGCTTAAAAACAATTAGAAAAAAAAAAGCCCACGGGCTCCTTGATTTGCAGCAGAAGAGGACGGAGCTTGCAGACTCCTTGGCTGTGAGAAGGAACGTGCATGGACTGGTAAACTGATTGTGACCCTGGATGACTCTCAGCCAGCCACCAGAGCTACAGAAAGCTGACTGGGGAGAACATTAAACAGTGAGGTGAGGCAAACCTCCCCCACAAAAATCATAGACAGAAAGCTGATTCTGAGTGACTCTTTAAAGTTTTAAAGGAATGTGATTTACACTCTTTCTTGCAGCTGCACTTCTCAGAGTCAGCGAGGCCCTTTCAGCCCTTCACAAAGCTCCTCTGTAGGAGGGACAGTGATATCAAACTGCATACCACAGCTTTGCTACATATTGTACCTCCTGCAGAGATATAATATGTAAGAGGTATGAAAGGACAAAAGACAAGATAAGGCAAAGAGTAGACTGTGATTCATGGGAAATAAAATTACTGGAATTTCCCTTTCTTGATGTGATACTAAGCAAAGCGTCTGACCACATGTTTTCTTACCAGTAAAACTGAAATCCATGACAACCTTGATTTCTGCAAAAAGCCTGATAGCGGAAGGCCTGAACAAACAACTCTTAAGAGGTTTTCACCTCAGCGCAGAGGCCATAGTGCTGATTACTGCCTCTCTATTTTTCTCTTTCACCTCTAAGCATATAAATTCATATGCTGCATATACTACTACAGCACTATACAGCTCTCAAATAATTACTGATTAAACACGCCAGAGGAGCTTGTTCCAGAGTCTGATGTCTCCTAGCAAAGATTTTTTATTTTGCTTTTGAAAACAACAGAGATATCTATAGTTAACTGGGAAAAACCAACACCATTTTAAATATATATTGCTTTTAATAATTGGATTTTAAAAAAATCCTTTGCAGTCCATAACGTCCTGATGTCTAGAACACATGGACATCATTAGCTGCTATGTCCCCTCCCCTGAGATGCAGCAACCTTTATTTGCTGTTTATTTGTGGGTCTCTATGACTTCAGTTTTGTCTTCAGTAACTGAGAAGCTGCTCTACTGGGTTGAGCTGACTTGACTGACTTGGTCATTGAAGAATATGTCTATTTTTATTTTGCATTGAGAATCTCTTGAGATGCTTTTGAAGTTTGCTTTGGGTCATTATCGCGTCGTACTGTGAAGAGCTGTCTGATCAGCTTTGCAGCATTTGGCTCATCTCAGCAGAGACTACAGCTCTGTACACGTCACAGTTCATTCAGCTACTTCTATCAGCCGTCACATCATCAATAAAGACTAGAGACCAGGTTCCATGGCAGCCACACGTGCTCGTGCCATAACACTACCTCCCCCATGTTTCACAGTTGATGTGGTATTTTACAGACCGTGTGTTGTTTCTCCATTCGTCCGTACTTTTCTCTTCCCATTCTGGAATAAGTTCATGTTGGTTTCATCTGTTCAAACAGTTTTTCTTTGTTTGTCATTTACAGAACAATGCAGACTCTTTTAGATGCTTTCTAGCAAAGTGTAATCTGACCTTTCTGTTCTCGAGTGTAACCAGCAGTTTGCACCTTGTTGTAAACCCTCTATCTCTTATAGACTGCAGACCCTATTAATGATAGGCACGTCTCTTAGAAACATTTTCTTGACTTGTGTCGATGTTGTGAAGTTGTTTGTCTTAACCATGGAAATAATTCTGGCATTGTGCAATTTAGCTGTCCTCCGTGGTCTTTCAGGCACTTTGGTGTTGTTGAGCTGCTCCATGCATTCATTCTTTTTGGGTCTCGTGTTTTAAATGGCATTGAAAATCTATAAAACACAAATTCAATATTTTGAACAAACTTCAGGTTTTTTGCTCTGAGATAATGAGGGAATAAGCATCACCATCACCTGGCCATGAATGCATTGTTAGTCAGTTTTCCAATTAGTTTTGAGCCTCTGGAAACGGGAGACTGTTTAAAAATGGCTCTAATTGCTAACCTGTTGTTAATCTCCTTGAATCAAAGCTTAAAGTCTGCAGTTCAATCACATTTTAATTTTCTTCAAATATAATCCACTGCAATGGTGTACAGAGGTCAAACAGAGGCAACATAAGGGCTGATGAAAATGAGCTTTGCAGGCACTGAATGACTTAAAATTATATAAAAAGTTAGAGGATCGCAAAAGCAGCTAGAAGTAATCATGAGTGGAACGTGGACGTCTGTGCTGAATTTCATGGCGAGATATTTTAGAATGGACAAAAGACACAATTTCAAACTAATACTTGTCCTTCGTCCCATGTAGATATCAGCTGTTTGCTTATTTCTGACAATGCTGTTGTCAGAAATGGCCTTTGTCATTTTATTAGAGGAAATGTTAAGGAAAGAAAATATGTGGACGCTTGCTCAGAGAGTTAATGAGGGTATTTTAAAGTCAGATATTTGTAGTATTCAATAAGGTAAAACACTTTGGTCACAACATTAAACCAACTGAAGGATGAAGAAAAAACAAATGAGCTTCACATGCTGTTGCAATTTCTCTCTAACTGGATGTAAAGGTACGTGTTGAGCAGGAACACCACAGTAAACATCCAACTCCTTTGATCAAATGAATCGTGATGCTGACACCATCATATATCAGGATCAAGGAGAAAGTCAACATGCTTTTTTAAACCTTTATATCCTACACACCACACCAGCTGTGCTGAGCAAGGCGTGACAAAATGTTCCTGGGGGTGCTGCAGGCTCGTGACATACCTTATCAGCAGCTCTCCAGTCCCCAGATCCTCTCGTGTCCCTCGCACACTAAAGTTTCCTCAAAGATACAGTCCAACATCCCCCCCCCCCTTCAGCCTAAAAGCCTCACCCAATCTTTCACTATAACCCTGAACTGAGGAGTCAGCTGAGATTACAGCGGGAGGTAAACTTTAGTTAAGAGACATCAGATGGGTCTTTGTGTGATGTAAAACCAAATAGACAAAAAAATTATTTAACTGATACATCGAACTGGTCACGCAAAAGGGAAAAGGGAACCGCGCTCCAAACTCTCACTGCTACACTACAGAGAAGACGGAGAAATGCGATACTTTACAGTGTGGCTTTGGCCTTTTAATGACATGCTGACACTGCACCTCCTGAAAACAAGGACTTTTCTCCTTTCTGAGAACAAAAGACATTCCAATAAGTACTTGGAAGGTCACTTTGAAACATGATATGCTACAGATGCTAGTTACCGTGTTAAAAATCAGTGCTATAACTATGGTGATTACTTCATCAAAGCACTGTAAGTTGTTACCTTAGAATAGTCTTTGTATATTTGTCTAGAAAACATAAAAGACCAAGCATGTGGCAAAGAGATTAGACCTAAAGAGAGCAAAAATCAGACTGTGACCATGATTATTACTGCTGTCACATTTGAAGCCTGTCTAGAGAGGTCATTTGAAAAACTGCACTTTCGATAACAACCTTTGAAGGTTGCTTCTTGGTTTAAAACTGGATTCTGATCTTGGCAGCACTTTTATTTAAACATCTTTTACATTGTACACAAGAGCCATTTTCAGCTTTCGACAGGACAATATTGATACATGTCCCATACTGAAACATGTTCTTGGCCACTGCTTAGACAGCTAGTTGATGTTAAAAGGCTGTTTAAACTCAAACAAAAAAACCGTTCAAAAACAAAACTCAAAATTTAACCTGATAATCCAGAATCAGTGAAAGTTGACTAGATGCAGATTGCAGCTACTCAGAAACAAATCTAGTACTGATGGTGAAATTTGTCCAGATGTTGTGTTTAAACAAAAAAAACTTAAACCATATTTTTTCCCACAAAAACTTTAAAGGATTACGATGACATGTTTTGGGCTGTTTCGCTGAGTTACAAGTAGGGACTTGTGACTCAGGTGCTAGAGTGGGTCAGCTACGAATCGGAAATTACTAGATGACCAATTTTGAATCTACTGTTGAAGTAACTTTGACTTGTGAGTGATCAAAAGATAAAAAGCACTTAAGCATAGATAAAAGCACTGTTTGAATGTGTCTGTGTGTGATTGGGTGAATGAGACTTGCAATACAAAGTGCTCTGAGTGCTCAAATTGAGTAGAAAAAAACTATATAAGTACCATTCAGTTATGTATTATAACTGAATTATAGGAAACTCATAGAAAATTGCATATTTCATATCTCAAGCTAATTAATATATAACCTTGGGAGTGTCGGGCTTCGTTATTCCTATCTCACAATCACATGATGATGAAACAACACACTAAATTATTGCCTTAGGAAACGCGGGGCAGTGAGTGGAGTGGATTTATTTGCAATGACTCACCAACAGCACTTCTCATAAATTGGTTATCAGCCCAATAACACTTCAAATAAAGAGGTATATCTATTTCAGAAGTAAAAACATATTTTTAATAATGCATGAAAATTCTGCTTTAATGTCTCACGGCAGAGCGGTTCAAAGTTCTCTTCAAGGGGTATCTGGATGCATCGCGCCTGCAGGCATGCCTTCAGGAGACGACATGCTGAGAACAAATCAAACACCAAATTGCCATACTTGTATTCCCTTTGTCCACAGGCAATGCATTAGACACAGGGCAATATTGCAAAGTGCAGATTGCCACATTACTTCTGGTGACATGAAAGCTGCTTTGCAAAACAAATTTTGAAGCTAACCTCTTAAGAGCTGACTATGGCGATGTTATCTGTGGAATTATCAAAGCCAATCGGGATGCTATCAGTGAGGTTAGACTCACCAGCTTGATAATAAACAACACAAACTTGGAGATATGAGCCACTGGGGGGAAGAGAAGCACGTAAGATCTGAATGATGGACGCTAGCTCTCTGATTAGCTACTCTGGGGCAGGCCATGAATACTATAGATGCATAAACAAAGACCAAATGTACAGTGGAGCGTTTAGGCAACTTATACTACAAACACACTGATTCATAGCACTAATTATATAACTGTGCGCTATGTTTGATTAACATTGATAAAATTATAATTCCTCAAATATTAGTTAAGCTCATGAAATAATAATGCCCTTAACATATATCAAGCCAAAGGAGGATAAATAGATTATTCATTAAATCAGGTGTTTAATCATGAGTCATGTATTACTTCTGTATTAGTTAAGCATGTAGATCATTTATTTTTATTAATTATTACCGATATGTCTGTAGAGCTGAGAATGTGATCCAGATGTGATGTATTTTACATGGTTCAGTATTCTTTCTTATGACTGTATGAAGCTAATTTCCAAGAGTACATATGTAAAAGAGTATCTGCCATAGATCTTCGATTAGTAGCCTGTCTCTTTTAAACGCTGGTTTCTAATAAACGCCGGTTTGAAAACATGTCACGACAAATAAACACCGGTCTCCAATAGTAGCCGGGCGACCTTCGACCCGGAAGTCCCTCCGCGCTGTCTTCTTCTTTTTAAATTTTATTGGCGGTTGGCAAACAACTGAATGGTGCATTACCGCCACCAACTGGTGTGGAGTGCGACTGGAGCGTCCTCCCGCGTCTCATCACTCGGTCAGCTGTTTCCAATCAGCCGTCATCTATGACCAGCGGCATTTAAGCTGGATGCAGGGACCTTTGAAGTGGGATTATTACACTGAACTAGAACTGTCGGCTAGTGAACCTGCTAACTGTGATTTTCTGGTCTGTGATTTACTTCCTCTTGAGGCTAGTCGGGTGGAGAGAAGTTTCGGGAGCACCACTCGTGCACTGGGCTACCACAGACAAGGAGACACTCGGGAGCAAAAGAGGAACACAATTGGGAACTGCATTATTTGTGAACTGTTGGAATACGTTTTGGAGCACTGTAAGTAAACACACTGTCTTTTCACCTCAGTCTAAAAACCACGCCTGGGTCCTCTTTCCCTCTCACTTCTCTGACAATTCCGTCTGAGAAGGGAATAAGAGACGGTCTCTTTTTAACGCCAGGCCGGCTGAATAATTTTTTGAATAAACGCCCGGGATACAATTGGAAGATATACGGTATGTAAATTCTGGAAATTAACTGCATACATGCTAACTGGCCCGATGACCTGCTTGAGTCCTACCTTTCCAGGAGCTTTGGTCTTGTTGTTGTTATTGTGGGAGGCCAGAATGACGTCTTCGTGGACGCGATCCAGAAGCCATAAGAGAAATTCCAGGGCATCATGCTGGGAATTACCACGAAATTGTGACCCATACTTGGACACTGTAGCCTGGAGAAAAGAAAAGCAGACACAGTTAAGTGCCCTGTTTTATTGTTTTTTTTTCTATGGATGGATCGACTTCACACAGAAACTTTCATTAAAATAATATCTATTCCATTCACATACTGCCCCATTCTGTTTTGGTTGTTATCTGAGTTTTATAATTTGACAGCCTGTTAAGATTTAAAAGCAGTGTCAGGAGAACCCCAAAAAAAGTGCCTTGTTAAGATATCCTTTCTACACAAGTTACTCCCACAATATGCGAATCTCTTGGACTGCTTGTTTACTGGTTTTAACAGCCCCAGTGTGTTCATTGGTGTAGCTGAGCCTCCTGAATGGGCAGATGTACCCTGGGCTTCTCCACAGAACGCTGATCAGAGGAATCCCAGAATTGCAAATTTGCAGTAACGCACTTCACGCTTCCCTCGTCTCTGCCCAGCCCACGCTTTGACTTAAGAATGTGCTAAATCTGCCTTTTGTGTAATACTTAAAAATAAAACATGCTTTCTAGTAAAAGTTTAGTCAATCTGCAAGTATCATCTACCCACCTTGTTGTCAAATGTAACTAAAATTTCAAGATTTTCCTATCAAATAACAGGTGCAAATAACATTTTTTGCTTAAAAGCAAGTTGAAGATTGCATCGACTCGAGTACAGTTTAATGTCACTTCACATGTGAGTTGCACACAACTCAATTAGGCGAAGAATTTGCTTTGTGAACTGCAGCTGGCAGCCCGGAGAAGCAGAGGCTGTGATGAGAGATTATTGCAGAGGGAACAAAAGACTGACACTAATATGTGATATGCCTCTTAAAGCTATTACACCCCAACGTGATGTAGGGTGTCTGCCTAAGCTGGAGGACTGTGAGTCGAGAGCTACCATTTCAGTTCTTTAATAAACGTGTAGATATACTGAATTTAAAAAAAAAAAACCCCCAGCTAAATCAGCACTGAAGTGTTCTTGTGCAAAAGCAAGTAAATTAATTTTGCTTCAGCTCTTAATATAAAAGGTGCAGTTGTGCTGGGCAGATGTCCAGCCTGACTGTGTGCAGCTGTTTCATAGGAGAATAGAAGGATAGATGTGGAGCTGGGACTGCCTCTTCAAAGTAATTACTGAAATGTGGACAGGAGCAAAAAGTGAACATAAAAATTCATAAACATAAAAAATGCTGGAATACACTTGGCTGAGCAATAAGGTTCTCTAATCTTGTCTTCTGATCTTGTCATGAAAAGTGAAGCTTCCCTTGCCTCGTGCGTCTCAAGGCAGCCAAAAAGTGATGAGTTTTGTCACTGCAATAGCTACAAGATACGGCAGTCAGAAGAGACACCGCAGTTAATGAATACAGAGCTACCTGTTTTTAGCTGAAACAACTGGAAATCCGCGCCTCTGTTGACGTTAACCCTGTGAGGACACTGACACTTTCAACTGTCTTTGGTTCACCTGGCCTCCTTCTGTGAAAATGCTCAGATAACATTAGCACTATAGTACACAGTCAAGTCATACATCTTTGTTCATGGCAGCGTATGTCTATATAATCTGAAAATATATAATATCAATCCATCCACTGTTATTCCATTTGCTATCCCATATCCGAGTCTGGGCCACGGGACCAGCAGTGTAAGTAGAGAAGCCAAGACCCCGCCCAGGTCAACTTCTCAGCCTCATCTGGGGGGACACCGAGGCGTTCCCAAGGTTAGCTGAGACATGAAATCTCTCCTCATTTAGGAGGCGTCCTCATCAGATGACCCAACAATCTCAACTCGCTTCAAAGCTATCAGAGCGTTATTGAGAATTTTTAGCTTTAAAAATTAATCTCCCAAATCACAAGCCAAGTGTTTTGTGAGATCATAAAGCAATAAAACTGATGCATCTGAACAGACTCCTTTTTCAGTATCAGAATGCTTTAATAACGAATAAGGAAATTATTTATGAAATTATGTATGTTTTTGCAAATATTGCAGGCCTCGCTCAATATGTGTTCATACATCACACTTTATTAGTTGCCTTCCCCATCTCTCGCCCAACCAGTCGCGACAGATGGCCACCCCTCCCTGAGCCTGGTTTCTTCAGACGTTTCTTCCTGGAAAAATTGAGTTTTTCCTTCCCACAGTCACCAAGTGCTTGCTCACAGGCGGTTTTCTCTATATTGTAGTAGGGTCTCCACCCTACAATACAGGGGGGCCTTGACGTGACTGTTGTTGTGAGTTGATGCTATATAAATAAAGTTGAATTGAATTGAATTGAATTGAATTGAAGACCTGGAAGCTATTGTGTATCTGATATCGCCATGTTCATGTTGCCACTGGAACATCACACTAATTCCCTTCCAGGACTGTCATTAAATAAATAACCCTTAAGTACATTATAATTTTTTCTTATTCTACATAAAGAAACACCAAAACCAATTTCCAGTTGGGTTTATTTTGGTTTAGGAACAAATCATTATTTACTTATTTTTTAAACCAGACCTTTCACACTGTTGATTGTGAATCAAAAACAGGAAGTCCTGAAGGCAAAATTCTTCCAAGTGTGGTCTTTTTATCAGGGCGGCAAAGCTATAACCTCAAAAACTGTGATTTGTTGGTCCTGAAGCAGCATTTATGATGATACTGCGTGAACTATCAGCACAATATCAGATTGTGCAGAAGCTACATATTTTATCATGGTAGGACTTCTAATCAGAGCTATTTGCAGAGTTAGACCATGAACACTGGGTTATGAGTAAAGTGACACTGGCGGTGATGGCTTATTTTTACCAGTATAGATGGTGTACCTCTTACTATGAAAAGTATAACATGTGCCTTGTGTTTCTAAACACACTTTACATTCTGTCCAACAGTCCAGCCTAGGATCGCAGTATCATCCCTTACCTTGGTCTCCCTGAATGAGACCAATCAGGGGAAAGTCAGTCTAGTACAGCAGTCTGTTACAGCGGGGGAACAAGCCCGAGGCATTCAGGCTCGTTTTGAAGAAATGCTTTGACATTAACTGTGAACCATGACCTGCACTAACCCAAAGCTTTTGTGCAGCTAGTCATTACAGTAAAGTAATAACAGTAATTACCATCAGCCCTCTGAAGGTGGCAATTGTGTCAGTGATATAATTAAGGCTGTGGAAAAGGCCATGTTTTTGTTTTTTTGTTGTTTTGGTGTCTGTGATATAATGATAACTAGCCACTGGATTTAGACAATGTTAAATATTTATACAGTTCATCTATCATCAGTTTACTATTCACTTTTTTTTAGTCCTGCTTTATATTGCATCCATTTACATTTAGCTATTTAAACATTCAATTGTTTAAAATGTTATTGTTCCATTTTAACCATTGGTGATATAACGCCAAGTAAGAAAACTGAACATTTTCCTTATGTAACAAATTACATGGAAAACTACACGTAATCAAATTACTTACAGTCATCATTTTGGGCAAAAAACATATTTTTAGTGTATTTTTGACTGAGTTAAAATAATAGCAACCTCACAACACTATGACGGTTATAACTATCACTAAAGTCTAATGTTAAACTATCACTGAAGTCTAATGTAGATCTCTTTGTGAGTCATGCTCTGCACGCTGCAGCACAGATAATTGTGCAAACCTTAACATGGAGCTGGTAATTACTCACACATACCTGTGACAAAGAGTCACTTTCACCGCAGCATATGTTTCCCAAACCGGCCTATCAATACGCGCCGCAAGGAGGATTCCCGTACAGCCGTTGCGCCTGCTCATCCCAACTCCCAAACGCCTTTCTTTCTCAGGCCTCTTATGTTATGGAAACCAGTAAACTGGCTGTTGAGTAATTGTTTGAGTTTCAGGCTCCGCTCCTATCTAGGCCCCTCTGTGCAAACACGCCACCCTGTCGGGGGGCGACGATGAACAGATCAAAACAACGCATCTGCTCACAGGTTGAAGAAACTCAGCACCTCAGCCGCAATGTGAGAGACACGTCAGTGAGAGCCGAAGCTCTGGACACTCTGGCAGTGTTGGTGTTATCACAAAGCAACCCAGAAGCTGCCTCCCTCCTTCTACCTGCATTGTCCCTTTAGCCAGGTAGTACTGGAATGTAGCACAGAGCGTGTTTTTCCTCCACAGCAGGACTGGAAGAGACCTCTGATGAGTCATTAACCGTGAAGATCTGCTGATCACACCAGGATGATTCCACATTTACAGCAGAACAGCATCATTACTTAAAATATAAAGTGCAGCACAGTAAATTCTACCTAGGGTCACTTTTAGAATGAAAACCCTTTCCAAGCTCGGCCTTTTATCTTTTCTTATAAATATCCATGTGATATGAAGATGGGTACTATGGTTAGTTGTTCTGCCGAACCTTTCTTATGCTCTTCTGACAAAAACCCAACAGATTAATAGAGCTATTAAAGCAAAGCTCAGTCCTTTGCGGATAATTGTTTATTATTGGTTTGTGCTGTCTGGAGTTCCTGCAACTGGGAGCTAATTTAGCCTCTTAGAAACAGGCCTCAGAGCTATCTGATCATTTTATAATGCCTCCCTTCAGGCAGCTGTGGTATTACTCAACAGGCAATTTCAGAAAGCCCAGACTACACGAACTCTGGACCTCCTACAGTCTCACAAACCACAGCCAAGAAATCCAGTGTGTGTGTGTGTGTGTGTGTGTGTGTGTGTGTGTTTAAAGCAGGAGACATCTCATCACATATAAAGAAGAGGGTTTCTTTTTTTTTTTCTTTTAATCTATCTTTTAATCTTGGCAAGATGTTTCCGTGCTCCCCTCTCATTGTTTTAGTAATAAACTGTGATATCAGAGTCTCCCGAAATCAGAGGGAAATGAAAGTGTGGGACTGAAAAATTATTGGCAGCATGAATTATGTTTGACAGGGGACTTTTTCACAGAGCACAACAGATGGGACAGCAGAAGCGTCAAGACAAAAAAAAAATAGACTCTGTGACGATCATAACTCCATTTATACGCCGCAAAAACCTGATAATGGCTATCTGGCTGTCAGGTAAACCTTCAGCTTCTCTGTAACCACACTGAAGTGTGACAAAAATCATGCACGTGTCTCCGCTGCAGGGGTCAAGATCTTCCAGCAGTCGTCCTCACAGAGTAATTAGCATTTCCAAGAATAGATCCACTGTGAGTCTCTTTGTTCGCCGCTCCAATATTATCTATTTCTTGCATTGAGCTAAGGCTCAGAAAAATCCAGAGCAAAGAAGAGCTGCAGGCAGATAAAGTACAGTTGCATTTCCCCTCCTATCTTCAGCGTGGGTAGAGTAGGAAAAGCCTGAGGGTCTCCTGATAGTGCTCACTGTCCCTGATCCTCAAGGAAGAAAGACTCTTAAGTGTAAAGTAAATCATCTCTTTCTGGTGCTAACTTTGAATCATAACTTTTTAACTCACTATAAATAAATACTGTAATACTGAGTTGACCAAGTCAGGTAAATCTAAACGATTTCCCCCTAACCTTTTGATCTAACACACTGCTCATAAAATAATGTGAACAGAGTGAACCGTTATTAATCTTTTCTAAAGTTTTGGTTGGGAGTATCCATCAAGCCTTCATCTGCAAACCCAGTGCAGCATGAGAGCCAGGCACCTGCTCACCTTGTGCCCTCAGACGGCTGTAACTCTGAGCACCAGTGTCATTATCACCTGTCAGGGAAAAACTCGAGTGTCAGGGCAAAGCACTGCGCCCTTGTTGTTGACCATGGCAGAGGAATCGGTGCTGTGCTATTATATAAAATGATAATCATCTGAACAGGACACTGAGAATAATCATAGTGGTGTTAAAGGCATACTGTCTCAATAACATGTGATTATGTGTGTCTAAAGAGAACACCTGTACTTACCAAGGTGCTAATAATGCAGTAGTGGCTAACTACTTGCTATAGTGTCCTTTTTAATACTGTTTCCAGTGCCTGTCATTTTGTGCCTATGTGTGCCTTTCACGTTAGAGGACTCACAAACACCTGCAGACTAAATTCGGGGTGCACTATTGGACTTGGTGCGCGCGCGGGGGGGTTACCTTGAAATCCACAGACAGCTGAGGGGTGTACTCCAGAGTCCAGAGAGCTCCGACAAGTGACGCCAAGTGCTCCGTGACTTCTCCCCTCACAAGCCTCATTTCGTCGCTTTTCACCACCCCGTTCATTCTGGTTTGGCTCATGTCCATCTTGTATCGCTCCAGTCCCAGGTACTCCGCGAGCAGGTCGGTGTTGCTCAAACACTGGACCACGGCGTTCATGAAACAGGTGTTGCCGTGGTTTTTCAGCCCCAGCACACCTGGGATTTTGTCTCCATATTGGTAAAGTAGTTTCTCTCTGCCGGTGCACAGAGAAGACGACGTGCTCGAAGTGTTTTTCACCACCCGATCCCGAACTACTTGTACATCCTCTCTGATTATTCCTGAGCTGGCGCTGAGGGTGCAAGGTGCGCCATTCCGAAACCCTCCATCGTCATCCTCCGCGTCCTGCGCGTCAGCGTCTCCAAAGTGGGTGAAAGTGCCCAAAGTTTTGATAATTCTGTTCATAAAACTCCCCACAGACTTTAACGATTTCTTGCGGAAAAGCTTCCCAGATTTTGGCTTCTTCTCTTTGCGCTTCTCCTCCTTCGTTGTCAGCATTTCCTTCTTGTTGGCTCTGCTCTGTTTCTCCATGACAGTACCTCTACTCCCGTGCAGATCTATTCTGAGACTGATAATTGTAGGAATTCCGATGCCGGTCTGTCACTCCTCTGCCAGTGTCCCTTGTCCGGATAGCAGAGGCGAAAGCGCACGGGGGTGCCACCATCGCGGAGGAACCAAGAGACACAACAGCTCACTGTTATTCCACCGCGCTCTGACTGAAAACCTCCCTCGTCCATCCCAACACTTACTGAAGACGTTCATTATCACTCCGACACCGCTGTCACAAGCAGCATCTCGTCATGGCCGGGACAATGCGAGCCGCCGTCCAGTTGCAGCACTGCGCGCTCCCCTCCCACTGCACTTCGCCTTCATAAGAAGGCTTATGATTGTGTAGCTGCCCCCTCCCACTTTCCCCACACATGGATGACCTAAGAGAGCCCTGTGTATATAGTTTGGTTTGTAGTCATACAGGTTGGTCATTTAAAATTCTGAATACAAATAATCTACAGTATTATTATATTTTATTATGACTTGCACTTATGTCAAAACTAATTCGGTATAAATCACCCAATGATGTTATGGACCTACTACCTTATGATTTTTTTTTTTTATATATTTTATATTTTATTTTTATTGGCCAAATGCATTTAGATCTAAAAAAAGTCTCCAAGAATCCCAAACGTAACTTTTGGTGTGAAGTGAAACCCCAGCACAATCACTTTTTTTGGTTGTCATTCACTGTCATTCACTAATCACTGTCATTTGTATTTTTCACAATAATTAGCTAAAACAACAAAACACACCTCTTAGCTTTTCATGTATCCTGAAACAGTTTTTTTCTGAAGACCTGGAATGTAAATGTGTCTGTCTCTGAGGCACTTCCACTTTGTTTCTGTTCCCTAAATGTGCCTCAGGCTATAAATAACACATAACATGATGTGACAGTCAACGCAAAAAAGTTTCAGACATTTTTCATTTCCAAAGAAAAAACAATTTAACACAATTCAGTCAGCTATATACTGAACATTGAGGATAGAAACAAAGTATCGATCCTGTCACATTAGTATTGATCCAATATCAGTACCAACATTGATACTGATATCAATTCTTGAATGAACTCACCCACTTCTACTCTTAAGACACAGCGGGAGGAGCTCTAAAGAGTACATACCGTTAATTTTTCTTCTTGAAACTAAAACACCGGAGCATTTGGAATCATTTGGCCTGGACAGAGAAGTCAAAGATAAAAGACAGACATGTGTGGTACACAATGAAGACAGCTTTTCAGTGGAACAAACTCATACCAG
>VURO01046324.1:0-13604 GCA_015108175.1 Pelvicachromis taeniatus | reverse complement strand
TTGGTGTAGCACAGATTTCCCTTTACATATCATACATATCTTTGACGTCTTTGCCCGTAACTTCCTTTTCACTTTTGTCTTTTTCATATTTGTTTTTTCCGTTTGTTGTCACACTGTTACCTGAAGACTGAGAGGCCGCAGAATGTGTCAGTTTGCTTTTATCGGCACTCGAAGTTGTTTTAAGTTTGTCTGTGTCATGCTTTCCCTTGTTTATGAGCTTTTTATCCTTTTGATTGTTAATATTGGATGTGTCATGGGACCTTGGGTCTTTTCCTGGACATTTCCTTGTATAATGCCTGAATGCTCTCTGGATCACAGCCGCTGAAACATCCTCCTGTTTGCGACGGAGGGTGGTAGTGATGGGTTCGTAGGACACCTTGGAAGGATTTGAGGCCATGAAGCGCTCTTCCATTTGCTCCTTTAAAATGTCCATTTCTCCACCCTCACCTAGAACACGCTTTGTGAATGCAAACAGGATGTCTAGGCAGTGGATACGGTCACCACTCACCATGGGTAAGTCCATAGAGATCAGGTCAAACTTGTTAGGCTTGGCGATGCGCAGTGGTGGTTCCAGATTATCTGCAAATTCTGAAAGCTTTTTATACTCAATGAACTGTGTTGCATGAGGATCAAACCTTTCCCAAACCTCATAAAACATTTCAAAATCATCCTCACTCAGTGGGTCGGCGCTCTCTTCTGTGGCCACACCAAAGTTTTCCAGGATGACAGCAATGTACATATTCACCACAATAAGGAAACAGATGATGATGTAGCTCACAAAGAAGGTAATTCCCACAGTAGGATTCCCACAGTTTCCTTTAACTGTACTACCAGGATTCTCCATCTCAGATTCACAGTCATCTGCATTTTTGTTGAGAATGGGATATAGTAGCATATCCCACCCACCTGAGGTGGTGATCTGGAACAGACAGATCATGCTGTTGGCAAAAGTCTCAAAATTGAAAAGATCATCAATCCCTCTTTCCTTTTTGACATATGCAAAGCTTGACATGCCAATGATGGCATAGATGAACATCACCAAGAAGAGCAAGAGACCAATGTTGAACAAGGCAGGGAGTGACATCATCAAGGCAAACAAGAGTGTGCGGATTCCTTTGGCACTTTTAATAAGGCGGAGGACGCGGCCAATCCGAGCCAATCGGATGACTCTGAACAAGGTTGGTGAAACAAAGTATGCTTCTATTATTTCGGAGAGAAACATACCTAAAGAAAGAAATGAAAAGATTTAACATTGGATGACAGATTACTGCAATATTAAAAACGTATCAGAGAGAAACTGTAAATGGAGGTGAGTCTTACCAATGATTGATAGAATAACAACGATGAAATCAAATATATTCCAGCCATTCATGAAAAAGTAGTGCCGGAGCGAGATCATCTTCAATAAGCATTCTCCAGTGAATATGATAATGAATACCACATTTATATTGTAGAGAACTTTTTTCTTGTAGTCTGATTGTTCATCAGTTTCCACCATCATGGCTATCATATTAAGTGATATTAGAACCATGATCACAATATCAAATGATTGCTTGGTGGTAAAATCAAAGATATATCCTTGAACTTTGTTCTGAAACAGATATGCATGAGCAAAATAAACAACAATACATTTTAGAAGAAAAAACAATAAGATTCGAATGCAGTCAAGGTTTGAATTACATACCGATGGTCTAGGGATCGGTTTTTGTGGTTTTTTTGACGCCAATTTTTTCATGGCATTATAGTATTTCTTTTGTTCTTCAGTCATAAAGATGTCTTGATTTCCTAAGTACAGAAAACATGACAGACACATTAAATCACAACAAAAACGTGAAAATACCAATTCTGTTTTTTACAAAGATATTTTATACTTATCTTTTTCCTTTGCTGATTGAAGTTGTCAATAACGACACCAGTGAAGAGATTGAGTGTGAAAAATGCTCCAAATAGGATGAAAACAACAAAATAAATGTACATAAATAGGTTGACCTCAAATTGTGGTTGTTCTTCTGTCTACAATGATAACAAAAAAATGAGACATTAAAACAGAGATGTCCTTTAGATTACTGTTCTGGCCCAGCTGATGTGTGCCTTAACTGATTTAATTCTATAGGAAACTCTGCCTTTGTGGTATGTGCTTACTGTAAAGCTACAATTTTTTTTATTTTGTTCTAATAAAAGGACTAAAAGGTCCAACGCAGTCTGTCAATTGTAACCTTCTGATCTAACAGCTTACTTTTACTGGATGAGCTGTGCAGTGAATGTTGAATGTTTGCCAAGAGGTACAATTTGGAAATATGGATTAGCACCAGAATTGCCAGGATTGCAAACTCCCTGAACCACCAGGAGGGGTAATTTTGACCCCTATTGCAACAACAGCAGAAATGGCAAAGATGTAATTTCTTGAAAAATTTGAGTTGTTAATTTCCATCTAACTTTTCAAATTTTAAGTAAGATTTGCCAAACCTGTATTTAGTTAGTTTTTAGATTAGTTTTTATCAATAATATAGAACAATTAAATGTACATTAAAATAAATTAATAAAGTGTACAACCAATAACACAAGAACTAACACACCTAAATAATGTATTTATCAAGTGAAATGTAACAATGTGAAAAGTTAAAAATAAATTTTGGATACTGTCTGACATTGGCTATTTTGCTAAAATAGGCATAAAAAAACAATGGTCACTGAAAAGATGATTGCCTGGAATTTTAATTTCAATTCAATTCAGTTTTATAGTATTTATATAGCACCTAATCACAACAACAGTTGCTTTATGGGGCTTTATATTGTAAGGTAAAGATACTACAACAAAAACAGAGAAAACCCCAACAATTAGATGACCCCCTATGAGCAAGCACTTTGACATCAGTGGGGAAAACTCCCTTTTAACAGAAAGAAACCGCCAGCACAACCAGGCTCAGGGAGGGTCAACTATATGATGTGACCGAGTGTGTGATTGAATAAACTAAGACAGGTTAAAGACTTGCTGTGGAAGAGAGACAAAAATGAAAAATAACTAATAATTTAGTAGTATATAAACACATAGTGAGTGAAAAAAGGGTAAGTGAAAGAGAAACAGTCAGTGCATCATGGGAAACTAATTCTATTGTAGTGTAACTAAGGGAGGATTCAGACTCACCTGATTCAGCCCTAATTATATGCTTTGTCAAAAAGGAAAGTTTTTCACCTAGGGAATTTTCCAGAATGGTCATATGAAATGAATGTATATACAAGGGATTGAAGTTTATTTGTTATCAAGTTATTTATAGGATTGGTTACAACTCATAATATGTTTATCATTTGTAATATAGTGGTGGGATGTTTTCTCATGGGGAGGTTTATGTTTTCATTTGGTTTACTGACCCCCAGACTTGGTCTATTCCAGATAAACCTAAATCAGGAAGAGTATAAAAGGAAGCCATTTGCTCTTAGAGGGGTTGGATTCTTTGCTGTGTGTTGGTGCGTCAACATGTTTTCTCTTTACTAAAGTCCTCCATTTGTAAAATGGTCTGGAATGTAAAACTGTAAACATGTTTTATCTGAATTTAGAAGGAGGAAATTTCAGTAGAGGTCATCCAGGTCTTTAGGGCTTTAAGATCTCCTTAATATTATTTTAAGGTATTTTTGTTGTTTAACTAATTTCTGTGCATCATCACGCTTCATGTATAGATAAAGTTGGGTATCATCAGCATAGGAGTGGAAATTTATGCTATGCTAATGATAATACAATGATAATGTAAACAGAACCGGTCATAGCATGGAACCCTGTCAAACTCCATAATTAACCTCAGTGTGTGAAGAGCTCCTCATGTACATGAAATAATTGGAGTCTTTTGAGATAGATATGATTCAAACCACTGCAGTGCATACCTCTAATACCTACAGCATGTTTTAATTGCTGTAATAAAATATTTGGTCAACAGTGTCGAACGCTGTACTGAGGTCTAGCAGAACAAGCACAGAGATGAGTTTACTGAACCTAAAACGATCAAATTTAAAATTGAGCTCAGTGGTTACTACAAAAACATAAGAAGCATGTCTTAAATAACTATCGTAAAAGTACAACAGTCAACGTTTAACATGCTAATCCACATCTGACTCTGATCACCAGCCTCTCATCCAGCGTCCACAATTCTTGCCTCAGTCTGTAGCTCCAGCTCTAACACTCAGGCCTGAAACTGATCAGGTTGCTGTGGTGTGGATTTCACTTTTCATTTACTCAAATTAGTTCTCCACACTCTGGAGTCTTTCTTCAGTTAAACTATGATTCCCCCACTGCCCTGCACAGCAAGTTATTAACGGTAAAACAGAATCTGTTTTGAAATTACTCATGTTTTATCTAACGACAGTCCTCTATATATTTATTCATCAATCAGATAAACCTAGCTCTTTCTCATGTTGGACCACCCTTCACGTTAAAAAATCTATTTTACCTTTTTTCATCGGAAATGTGTGACCATCTCAACAAAAGAAAGTGTAATATGATTTTAATTAAACATAGAAATATTACAGGAGTTACAGCATTTATATGGTGAGGTAGTTAAAAAATCACCTTATCTTGAGAATCAACAGCGGCATACATGATGTCCATCCAACCCTTAAATGTAGCCTGTAGAAAAGAATAAAGCATGCGACAAAAGTGTTCTTCTATTAAATGGTAAATGGCCTGCATTTGTATAGCGCTTTACGTAGTCCCTAAGGACCCCAAAGCGCTTTACACTACAATCAGTCATTCACAGGTGATGGCAAGCTACACTGTAGCCACAGCTGCCCTGGGGCACACTGACATAGGCGAGGCTGCCGGACACTGGTGCAACCGGGCCCTCTGACCATGACCAGTAGGCAAACATGGGGTTAGTATCTTGCCCAAGGATATTTGGCATGTAGACTGGAGGAGCCTGGGATCGAACCACCGACCTTCCAGTGAGGAGATGACCCGCTCTACCATATTATAAAATTTGCAACAAAATACTGAGTTTACTTACCACTTGCAACAGTGCAAGGTAACCCATGCCAACATTATCAAAGTTGACCTTGAGATTCATCACTCGAGCAGTTCCATTTTCCATGCGCCGACAGTCTGTCATATTTTTCACTTCTGATACCGGGAAAGGTGTATTTGTGGTTGTGTTGACACAATAGTAGAACTTTCCCGCAAAAAAGTTGACTCCCATGATGCTGAAGATGAGCCAGAAGATGAGGCATACCAGCAGCACATTGAAGATGGAGGGAATGGCTGCCATTAGGGAATTGACAACCACCTGCACATCAATACACAAATCATAACATATCTGTACAGCAGACAGAGATCACAGAATTGTGAACTGATGCACAATATTGTACATTGTGGCTGCAACTAAAGTTTATTTTTGTGGTCAACTAATCTGCCAATTTTTCTTCGATTAGTCGATTAGTTAACTGTCTCCACCTTCTGTCAGCTAACCTCCTGTTCTAGGCTCCAGTACCTCACCTTCCCACGTCTGATCACCTGTGAATATCACTCTCTTGTCTTGTCCATTTATGTGGTATTAGTATATGACGAGTCAAAAATAAAATTCCAGGTCAATTAATTTTTATTGTCGACGTCATTGATTATGTCAACGAATTGTTGCAGCCCTACCAACATCACAGCTGTGACTAATGTCAAAGCTCCAGCACAGTGAACTATATGGTAAAGGTTCAGAATAGAATTAGGAAATTGTAGAGGAAGGAAAATGCCACAGAATCTGATTACTATAAGCAGAAAAATACATAAGACATAAAGAAATCATGTTTTATACTGTCGAGATAGGTGGGACTAAAAGAGACTGAGAGAGGAGTGAGTGCAATACTGATGGGCCACTAATCTAAAAGAATGTCTGACATTAACATGTATGGTTTAATAAAATAAATTATATTGAGTATACTGTGATTGACAAACACAGTTTTGAAGAGAAACATATTCCTGTTGTGTGTTCTACCTGTATGCTTCCTGTTTAGTTTCATTAGTACTCCCAGTTTAGTTAGTTATGTACAGCCCGTATTCATTAATAAAGCTGCATTCTGAGTTTATGCTCGCCGCCGTGAGTCTGCTTTTGGGTCCTACCTTGCCTGCATCACACAGCCAGTTCCTGACACTTTACCTCAGGTAATTTGGCCAAAAATAAAACAAGAGACCATACAAAACAGTTCTATGTACTTCACAACATCCTTTTTAATGGATATGCAATAATTCGGTCAATAGTGAGTCAAGTGAGCATAATCTAAGATTTCACATAGTTATCATCATCGTCTTGTGTCAGTAGGGAAGACTATGTTTTACATTACCATTGTCACAAATCTTAATGCAAAACAAAGCTAAACCTGCGGCTCGGGCCATATATTTGCCAAATATGGTTGTATCAATCTTATCTAACTCTTAGCAAGAAATTATTTGCAATGTCAAACTATTTCTTTTAAGTCTTGCATTTTCAATTATTGTGTGATTACACAGTAATTGAAAATAAAATAAATTTTATTAAGCTAGAGAATAAAATATTCAACCAGGATGACAAATAATAACAGATGAAATAGAATTGGGTATTGAGAGGAATGGGATGGACGCAACAAATTTTTTTTTTAGCAAGGTGTACATACTGAAGTGGAAAAGAAGACATTTAGGTTGTAGTCTAGTGTACTGAATTAGTGATAGATAGTTTTACATGACTCTGAATAGATAGGTGGTTCCAACAGCTCTTACCCTCATGCCCTCAAAGCGTGACAGGGCTCTTAGTGGCCTTAGAGCTCGTAGGGTTCTCAAAGACTTCATAGCACCGAAATTATTACCACTTAATGGGTTGGCTACCATATCGGCCAGTGAGATCTAGAAAACATACAATTACAAATATGTTATAAGCGGATAAGATTTATTAAACTCTGTGTGTTTCTGCGTAAGCAAAATTTCAATGTACATCAACAATTAGGAAGTCCAACCAGCACCAGGCGTTTGTGAAATATTTGGCAAATCCATATGCCACCCATTTCAGTAACATCTCCAGAATAAAGATGTAGGTGAAAATGTTGTCTGCAAACTCCAAAACTGTTTTAATAGTCTTCCTCTGCTCATTGTAGATATCTTCAAATGCCTAAATGTGAGGAAAAAGACAAATAAGTGTAAATACAAATGGAAAGTGTATTAATTTCAAACATGCACATAATGAAATTTCCATTAAAAATATCAATAGAACTTTGCAGACAGTATCTCATGATTTGTTCCAAAACAGATGTGAGAACAGATCATTTCAACAGACAGATTCAGTAATATTAAATGAAAAACATTTTTAACATGAGCCATTTAAGAATTTATTGCCTGATTAGATTCCAGATGTTTTTATGTATATACTTACAAGAGCTCCACTGCTAAGCAGGATCATGAAGATGATAAAGCTTTCAAACCAGTTGTGCTCCACTATCCGATAACAGTTTTTTCGTAGTGCCCACCATATTTTACCCCAGCCCACATCTACATTTACTTGACAACAATGGAACATCTGCACACAGACTGAAAAAAGACAATGGTTAGATGGTGTTTTAGTATCGAAAATGCAGATTCTAATTAAAATTAAAGTTATAGCAGGTGTTAGTTTCACCAGCAGAGAAACAAGTATCAGGATCTATATCATCTTCTAATTCAATGTCTGCAGAAATTCCTCTCTTTTCATCTGGTACACCATCCACTGTGCTTGCCTCTGAGGAGCTGAACTGTCCATCATCATCAACAATAATCTGTGGATGAAATCAAGAGTGTAGATGAAAAACAATTCTTGGATGTGCTGATATAACAAAGCCATTGAGTAAGACTATTTTCACAAAGAAATTTACTACCAAGTGTATCAGAATTAACAGAATGAATACTAATTAATAGTATTTAATATATGACAATAAAATTAAAACACAAATATGAACCAGTATATTACGGAAAGATCCTGTGGAACTTTCACACAGTTCTACAGTTCATTTTCAATTACTACGATAGTATAAAATTAATATCAAATTGGTGTGTAACTTTGTTTAGTTGCATGTTCATTTTAAATTGTCGGCTGTCTGAGTGGTGTCCAAAGAATTATGTGGGCTTTATAGATAATTGGATACTTTCTAGGGAACACCTGGTTTTGTTAGGAGAGACAGCATACATCCCACTTAGTTCTCCCAGTCTAGGTTATTGTTTAGTTTCGCCTTTGCCTTTGATTTTGTACTGTTTTATCAGACTCCAATAAACGGCTCACCCTCTGTTAAAATCAAGTTTAGTTTTGCGTGTCTGCACTTGGGTCCGCCTCCTCATTCCACACAGTCTGCTTCCACAGATTGTGACAGGAAGAATAATGTAGAATAATAATGTTGTATCCACAAGTACACCAAAAAGTAAAACAGTGAAATGTGGATTATTAAGTCCCTGTTAGTACATGAACTAATAGTTGATCAGCAAATGAATTTAATCTTCTGTACAGAAACCTGGTTACCACAGGATGATTGTTCGTTTAAATGATTCAACACCCCTGAGTCATACTAATTGCCAGAATCCTTGAAACCGTCTGAGGAGGGGGTGTTACAGCCATCTTCCACTCCAGCTTATTATTCAACCAAAGACCCAGACAGAGTTTTAATTAATTTAAAAGTGTGACGATTAGCCTTGAGCAGGAAAACGGAATAAACTGTTTTATTTTTTGCTATCTATCATCCACCTACACTTAGCAAGCATTTCGGTCTGATTTTTCAGACTTCTTATCTGAGTTAGTGCTCAGTTCAGATAAAATAATTATAGTAGGTGATTTTAACATCCATGTAGATACTAAAAATGACAACCTCAACAGGGCATTTAATCCATTATTAGATTCAATTCACTTCTTTCAAAATGTAAAAGCCCATTTCCGGCGCTTGTATCCGAGATCTCGTTCTTTCGGTCACTACCCACAGCTCGTGACCATAGGTGAGGCAAGGGATGTAGATCGACCGGTAAATTGAGAGCTTCGCTTTTACACTCAGCTCTCTCTTCACCACAACAGACCCACAACAGCGGATCGGTGCCGCCATAACTTGACTGAGCTGTCTTAACTAATTATAGGCCAATCTCCAACTTCCTTCCTTTAATCTCAAAAATGCTTGTCCTGCTTGACCTCAGTGGAGAGTTTGATACTATTCACCATAATATAAGGCTTCTTCTGGCATTTTTAAGACTTCTAGTTTAATCATTTGCATTTCTTGTTCTCGTAGTTATTTTCTGCTCAGGTTATATTTATAGTTCTAATCTTTAGGTTTGTCACAGTTCTTCCTCTGTATTTCGCTTTTCATGTCTAGTCTCCCTTGTCTTTATGTTCATTTATTTCCCGTGTCTGTTTTCTATTTTCTTCCTGTTTCTTGTATTTAGTGTTTTTGTTACAGGAAGATAAAGCTGCCTCCCTCAGTTAATCGCTTTGAGTTTCAAGTCCTGCATTTGGGTCCTCCCTCTGCCTGCCACACAGCGCTCACTTGACAACAGCAAACCTGAAATGTAACTCTTATCAACTGTACCTGGTTTGAAACATAACTTTCCAGTTTAGAAGTGTGCAAACATTTTGAGGTGTTTGCTACCCTGGGGAAACTTGCCATGATCAATGTGACTATGAAGAACAACTCATTCAGTGTTCATATCCATTATCTGGCATCATATTGGCTCAATAAGCATGTACTTCACAAGATCTATAATCAAAGGTTAAACACCAGTGACACCAGATTGTTCTGTCATTTTAGTAGTAGTTTTAAATGGAGGTACAAAAAACACCCGAGGCATTGGCTGCATTTTTAGGTGATTATTTGTATATAACTTTGCTATTGGTAAAATTGGAATACAGAGAAACATGAGGGCAAGGGGACCCGAAACAGTGCATAAAAATAACCACAACTCAAAAACACTGGGTCACAGACCCAGGACCATGACATGCTAAACTTGTTTGTGGTTTTTCCAGTAAAAAAATAACTTTTTCCTAATTGGATTTTGTGTTTTTTGTGTGAATTTGAATCAAATGTGGATGATACATGTCATTGCTATGACTATAGATTTTAGACTAATTTCTTCACCTTTGCTAATGAAATACCTAACTTACACCAACAACAGTGTTCTCTTACACCAGAGTCCTATGCGGTTGCATTGCGTGTCATACATATTCAACTTTCTATGTAGTTTATAAGACTTGGTTTAAAACAAAAATCAGGCATCTATAGAGATTAGTGAGACCAAGAGGATCCTTACCACAGAGCATCCTACTACATCTGATGAAGCACTGTTGAAGTCCTCAGCATTGAGATTCTCAAAGTCAGATTCTGTCATAGCCATAGGGATGGTGACAGTCACACTAGGGTTGTTGATGAAAGACATAATGGAATCATTACTTTTGCTGCTGACTATGTATTTGTCCCCAGTTTTGTCTATGCCGATTACCTCCCCATTGCCATGACTGGGGATTTCATTTGGCCCTAAAGATTTGTGGAGTTCATCCAAAGATTTTTCCTCATCCTTCTTTTTTGTCTTCTCTCTCAGGCAGGCACTGCTGCAGCTAGTGCCGAAGGAAATGCTTTTGCATATACGTGCAATGGCAATTTGCAAATTGTTTGTCTCTTTGTCATCTTTTGCCATTGCTAGGTTGTCAGCACTGAAAGAACTAAGCAGGAGGGCCAAGAAGAGGTTCAGGACCTGCCAGATAATGACATGATGAAAATTTATATTGAAACTATTATAAACTGATTACAACAAAGCACAACGTACTGTAAAACTACACAATGTACAATTACTTAAATTGAGAATTACATTTTTAATCAGTTTATTGAGTTTAATTTAATGAATTGACCATTGAAAATTTTACCACAAGGTTTCCTATAATCAGGATCATCATGTAGAAAGTGATGCACATGGGTTCATTAGCCACTTTCATACAGTCCCACATGGTTTCTATCCACTCTCCACAGAGCACCCGGAAAACAATAAGGAATGAATGAAAGAAGTCAATCATGTGCCAGCGAAATGTAGGGATGTCTTCAGAATAGTTCGGCTCTGAGCTCTTGTAACTGCTTCCAAATAACTGCATGCCCATGACAGCAAAGGTGAAGATGATAATAGCCAAGACCAGCGTCAAGTTGCCCAAAGCCCCTATTGAATTACCAATTATTTGGATCAGTTTATTTAGGGTGGGCCAGGATTTAGCCAACTTGAATACTCTAAGCTGTAAACAAAAACAAAGAAAAGTCATTTCCTGAGTCAAAACACACCAGAGCACACAGGCCATGATGTATAGTGGCAAGAAGAAGCATGTGAGTCCTTTGGAACTATGTTTAAAAAGTTGGGAAACAACCTGTATCCTAATCCCAACAATTGCAGTGTCATGGTCCCTCTGTCCTTACATTTTCATCTGTCTCTCCCTCTTATGCTTTCTACCTCTCCTCTCCTCCATCCTTCAGGGTGTGTGTGTGTGTGTGTGTGTGTGTGTGTGTGTGTGTGTGTGTGTGTGTGTGTATTGGTGTCTTGGTTTTTATGCAGTGGAGGGATTTAGCTCGGGTTCCTGCCTTCTGGCTTCTGTACATCTGCTGGTAATCATGCACGTATCTTTGATGAACTCGAAACAGCAGAATCAGAGACACTTTATTCACCCCACAGGGAAATTGAGTTGTCATAAACAGTTAACATAGCTTGACTCTTACCTTTGTGATTGTGCTACTTGCCTTTATATGGAAAAGCTTTTCTATCATTTCTGCAGAATCTGTGTGCAGATTATCTTGGAGAAACCTTGCTGGAAACAGGTGACCTATTTAGTGTTCTTGAGAAAGAAGCTTGTGTGGATTTCTGGGTCACATTTTTATTTTATTTTTCCAGTGCATTCAACACCAGGCCAATCCTCCTGGGTAATAAGCTGACAGTTATGTCTTCAACTGATGTGTCTAACAAGGTGACCAGCAACAGTGGAGCACCACAAAGGATTGTCCTCTCCCCTTTCCTATTCACCGTCTACACCACAGACTTCAGCCACTGCACAAAGTCCAGCAATCTTCAGAACTTTTGTGATGACTGTGCTTGGATGCATCATTGGGGGTGAGGTGAGTGGGGTGCTGTGGTGGACTCCTTTGTCATGTGGTAGGAGCAGAATCATCTGCAGCTCAATGTGACAAAGACCAAGGAACTGATTATGGGCTTTTAGTGCACAGGTAATCAGTGACTCCTGTTTCAAAATAGGGGATTAGTGTGGGAAAAGTGGAAGACTTTAAATACTTTGGAGTACACATTGACAATAAACTGGATTGGGTTAAAAACACCACTCAACTTTACAGGAAGGGCTAGAGCCATATCTTTTTTCTGAGGCCTTTTAACATCTGTCAGACAATGCTCAGGATTTTCTACGAGACTGTTGTGGCCAGAGCCATCTTTTATTCTGGGGCAGCAGGTTGAGTATTACGGATGGCAACAGACTCAAAAAACAAAAAAAATCCACAAGACCGATTAAGTTGTGGGAGTGGAGCTGGACTCTCTAAAGGCGATGTCAGTGAGGTAGATATTGTCTAAGATAAATGCAATAATGGACAATACCTAATCCATGACCTGCTGGCCAGTCACAGGAGCACATTCAGTAAGAGATTGAGATTGCACAAATGCACCACTGAATGACATAACTACAGTCAGAAATAATCTTCTATCTCGCTGTAGCATTCCTCCATCTAAAGCACACTGCAATAGTTGCACACCCTCAATATCACATTCTCTACAAAGATACTTACAAAGTCAATATGATAGGAAGGGCACCTCAATGTCAACTATAACATACTTGGGTAATATACTGGGATATTTATAATTAGAGTTATTTGATTTAAGATTTATTTTGTTATCCTGTATTTTTTAATACATTGTATTATTTAATTTTGTTTGGTTACTTCTCTTGGTGTCTTGGGGCAATGGTGACCACATAATTTTCTTTGGGATTAGTAGAGTATTGTCGTCCTGAATTTTATTGCAATGAGATTACAAATTCATTTTACCCAGTTGCAATAATTTTGTTCATGCCATGGTCTCCAACCACTATTTTCCAAGTCTGACTGTAGCATTAGGTAACATGACTAAAGCCATGTTACCTAATAAAGTGTAGTTGGCTTTATTTGTGTAAAGCCAACTACACAAATAGCATGATTCTGGATGAAAAACGAGCAAAAACTAAGACAGAGGCTCCAGGGAGGCTGGCTCGGTGCTCCCAGTTGTGCTAATTTATGACAAATTTAAACATAGATGCTAACAATTCCAAAGGTTTCACTTACTACTGCTTGCCATTGTAGATGTGCACATATAGACTTACCAATCTGAACGTTCTCAAAATAGTCATATTCTTCATTTTTTCCAAACAAAGCTCTATCAAGCTTAAACTAACAACGATCCCATCAAAGATATTCCATTTCTTCTGAAAGTAATAGAATGGGTCCATTGCAATAACCTTGAAGACCATTTCAGCTGTGAAGATTCCAGTGAATATCTTTATGTGCGCGCACACACACACACACACACACACACACACACACACACACACACACACACACACACACACACAAAAAAAAAATAAAAAAAAACACTCTCA
>VURO01046320.1:0-10663 GCA_015108175.1 Pelvicachromis taeniatus | reverse complement strand
CTGTCGCCAAAGTGCTTGCTCATAGGGGGTCATATGATTGTTGGGTTTTTCACTGTATGTATTATTGTAGGGTCTACCTTACAATATAAAGCGCCTTGAGGCGACTGTTGTTGTGATTTGGCGCTGTATAAATAACATTTAATTGAATTAAATTCTAACATGCCAGAGGCTGTTCACCTTGGAGACCTGCTGCAGATATGGGTACAGGGCCAGCCAGAGCCAGCTTGCTAATCTAGTCTCTTTTTCGCACTAATTCGTACGGCACTACTCTGGTTGGCGGACGGACATGTGACCAACATATCACTCTTTTCCGTGTCTGATCACATGCCTTTCCGCCAGGCAAAATGGCGGAACAAACCAAAACAAATCCTCTTACGATGTCACAAAAATCATGAAAAAGCCTTAGAAAAGCCGCACCGGACAATAAGCCGCAGGGTTCAAAGCTCGTGCAAAAAGTAGCGGCTTATAGTCCGGAATTTACGGTAGATAATATGGATCCAGGAACCGATCCAGGAGAGAAGGACAACCGCTGCCTCAGCTAAAACCCGTAGTGATCCCGTCTGTGTCAGGAGTATCAGAACAGCTGAGACACAGTTTTTCCAAACACATCTCTGTGGCTTTAAACCCCAAAACACGCTGTGCCAAAAACTGGTCCACCCCAAGGATCGGGTCCCCGACACAAACAGAGTAATATAGTGTACGCTGTTAAGTGTAGGAGGATTGTCAGGATTTATAGATCGGGCAAACCAAACAACCTCTGGCTAAGAGGATGCCGCAACACAGAAGAGCGACCTCGTCAGGCCAGGACTCTGCAGTCTGTTCACACCTACAGGCCAGTGGACACGCTGTCAATGATGAGGATGTCCAGATCCTGGACAGGGAGGAACGCTGGTTTGAGGGCGGAGTCAAGGAGGCCATTTACGTGAAAAGGGAAAGACCATCTCTGAATGGAAGAGGGGGCCTAAGGGTACATCTGTCACCAGCTTACATGCTGTGATTGCAGCCATTCCCCAACTCTGTGTGAATGGTACTCATGGCCATTGATCAATGACCTTTGTTGATCAGTGGTCGTGAGAATTTGCATATTAATGATCATAAACTGACCTCCCGCCTTGAGGCGACTGATGTTGTGATTTGGCGCTATATAAATAAAATTGAATTGAATTGAATTGAATTGAATTGAATTGTTTCTTCAGTGGTGATAGTTTGCATCATTATGAAAATGTGCTGTTTATAAGGTTGGAAACCTGCAGTCAGCTGAGACTGAAGAAGCCACCTGATGATGATGATGATGAAACGTTTCTTCCACTAAAAACGTCCAGATGAACACAATCACCTCTTTCTTTTCATCCAGTAATCACATATCTTACATATCGTTGTATTGGTGAATACGTGATCTTATTTACACGATGCCCTGGGACCTGGCTCCATGGACACACATGACAAAAAGAGCAGCATTCATAAAGTAAATGAAGTGTGCACACATGGAAATAAAAACACAAAAGTTACACTTCACAGCAGCGAGTCAAAGGGTCTGACAAAATATACAGCAACGCTGCATGAAAAAGGAACGAATACATCGTCACTGAATTACTAATTTAGCTAATCCAAACTATTCCAGCAACACTCGGATGTTGTGTAATGTGCAAAAATGTAAGCGTGCGTATCTTGTGTGCTACGATACGCTGATGATGCTGTTGTTTTTATCCCAGTCTGGGTCGGGTGGTGGTGCTGCAGGAAGAGTAGCCTGGAGATGAAAAGAGGAGGTGCAGATAAAGAGTGACTTGCCAGAGGGGGGGGGGAACGATAGCAAGATAACTCGATGGATGGATAGATGCAGGGATGGTAATGAAAGAAAGAGAGTAAAGATGGCAAAGAGAAGGGACAGCAGGGGAGGGATTGTGGGAATAATGCTGGTCTGTTCCACTCAATATTTTAACAGATGGCACCCTCTCACACACACTCTGACACCCACACACACACACGTTCTGTCTACGACACGTGCACATGAATACACTCAAGCTGTGCTCGCACAAATAAGTAAACACACACACACACACGCACACACAGTCCATCTTCTCCTGAACCGTAGCCCAGTTTTCCAGCCAGTCTGTTTCTGTGTGTGTGTGTGTGTGTGTGTGTGTGTGTGTGTGTGTGTGTGTGTGTGTGTGTGTGTTTAAACCTGTGGTGGATTTAGCACTACTTTCCACATCTTTTGCTGTGGATTATAAAGTAGGGAAAGGTAGCTACAGTAGTATCACTGTAGGTAAATGTTCAGTTTCAGGTCACAAACATAAGAAGCTCCAGTGATGGAAACATAATTATGTGCAACATACTGACAGTAAACACACTACAACACCAGCTCTGATATTGTTTGTGTTTTGCACCACAAAACAAAATTGACAAGGCATTCAATGTATATTATCCATCAATCCACCCATTCAGATTATAACCTGCTCATCCATTTCAGGGTCGGGGGAGGGCGATGCCAGCTGGTGCCAGTGCACTGGCAGGACAGCTCACCAGTCTACTGCAGGGTGTGTATAACAACATTTTATCTTACAGTAATAAATTCAATTCAATTCAATTTTATTTATACAGCGCCAAATCACAACATCAGTCGCCTCAAGGCGCTTTACATTGTAAGGTAGACCCTACAATAATACATACAGTGAAAAACCCAACAATCATATGACCCCCTATGAGCAAGCACTTTGGCGACAGTGGGAAGGAAAAACTCCCTTTTAACAGGAAGAAACCTCCGGCAGAACCAGGCTCAGGGAGGGGCGGGGCCATCTGCTGCCACCGGTTGGGGTGAAAGAAGGAAGACAGGATAGAGATACTGGCTTGGTGAGCGAGGTATCCTGCTCAATTACAGGAATCATAGTTCAGTTTCCTGGAGATGCAAACAGACATCTGTGTGTGTTGTCATGTGGCTTTCCTGCAGTGCCACATATAGAACACGGGTGACTGAACTCAATACAAACATCTACCCAACATGCAACTCCCAGTGGACATGACCGTCTGTTCGGACTCCACGCCAGCTGACTGTCTGAGAAAGTACAAAAGCACCGTTATAGAGTTCATAGCATTAGTGTGGTCATTATTTCTTTTCTGTAGTGCTATGGGATCTGGTCTCAAGTGTTTGTGTGCACATGAATAATATAAAGGCCGTCATGATTAAGATTCCTGCAGTGAATAATGACTCCACGTCTCTGTTCTAGTTAAGGGTCTTTGTAGAAAGGTAAAAAAGAACAGTGCGCACTAAGCTAAGCCTCGTGTAACATATAACATATTTGCTGTGGTATCTGAGCTGATGTCGTCTCCCTGAAAAAGTAGCTTTAACTTTTCGGATCATTTGAAAAGTAATGTAGATTTTATTTATTTATTTTTTAAGTAAAGAACAACTTTTTAAATTAGTGAAAGGACCCTGAATGCTTGGCCTTGGTAACTAAGATGCAAACGCCCCACGCACTAAGCCCAGGACAGAAGCACATGTTCAGTCCAGACACATCAGCACTAATGGAGAGTTACTCCACGACGCTGGTCTAATAGAAGTGCCTGGATCAGTGTGCCCCCATCACCTCATCTTACATAAGTGTGCTGTAAGATAGTAAATAATATTGATTTTCTTTACTATTATTTGGACAAAAATCACAGCTGCACGTCTGTGAAGAACAACAGCAGCACCGTTACAAAACAACGTGTCAAAGAGGAGACATGACACGAGAGGTAAGAAGGAAGGCGGATGGGCGGGAAGACAGCTGACGAGAGAGAGAGAGAGAGCGAGAGATACTTGGCAGGCAGAGCAAAACACTTTGACACCTTGTCATACTCGGCCTCAAGACACTGGCACATCACAGCCTGTGTGTGTGTGTGTGTGAGCGGCGAGGCTGCTCCCACCAACAGGCTAATCTGCTGTGATTCAACAGATGGCACCAGCTGTGTGTGTGTGTGTGTGTGTGTGTGTGTGTGTGAGCACGTGCATGGTTATTTTTACATACCCATGCGTGAACATGTATTGGCATGCGTGAGTGTCGGTGTACTGACCCACACGCACAGACAGCAGCACTGGTTGTCGTGCAGTAAAGACGTTAACACTGTTTCTGTTTTCACATCAGGTGTGCTGTCGGTGCAGGAGACAGTGTCCTCACCTAAATGAAAATAAATGATGCACTTTTATCAGTTTCCCAGTTCATGTAACTTAAATGAAAAGCTTCCTTCTGTATCGGGCTCGATATCGTTCAAGCTCTCCCTGGTAGGTTTTCTCCATCTGTCCAGAATGAAACGAGTGTTACGTTAACCGGTGATTATAGACGAGCTGTAGCTGCTCGAGTGTGCAGTAAACCAAGAAAAGCGCATTTACTGCAAAGTGGCCATATTCAGCCATAAAGGTGATGCTCTGTTGTTAGATAGTGGCAGACAGCTCAGGTCACAAGCTGCACTTATAAACTGTACAGTGCACAGACACACAGTGGAGGTCCAGGGCAGTGACTGTGGTTAATGAAGATGTAGCTTAGCAGAGAGTTAGCGCTACACTGAAAAAGTCTGTAAATAAACCTTTAAAGGTATAACAGCAGTACCTCAGTGAGTGGCAGCTGTAGTCCTTAGTGCACTGTGAGGTGTTTTATCTTCTGTGTGGCTGACATTTGTCTGTAAACAGCTCCCGGAGATGTTTGCACTGAGCTCTTCTGACTACAAGGCTGCTTCAAACTACACGCCATGCAGTCATCAGTGACATTACTACCAGCTACAGCAGGGACACAACCTCGCCGCTCGTAACGATCCCTTATATGATCACGACTGACACACAGAGCAGACAAAGGGAATCGGAGCCACGTCTAATATTTACAGTTACGCCTCATTTTGTCTTTCATCGTGATTAATGGTAACAAACGAGACACACAACAACATTAAACGGAGTAAATGTTTGTAATCAGTGCTGAACACCCATCAGAACCAGTACTGCTGCTGTTATTTGTCCCAGTAATTGACATTGAGCTGAGGAGCCACGCGCAGAAGTTAAAAGCTGCTTTAATGATATATGAAAGTAAGTTCCACCATAACAAAGTCGAGTGGTGAAGATGGATTCGTCTCTCATCCCTGATCGGTGAGTTCGGAACTTTCCCACAGTGGGAAACAGAAGCAGAGCTCTAATAAAGCATGTGGAGCTTATGGATCTGTCTCTGATGAAGGCTGCTGAGCAGACAAACATGCAGAGAGAACCACGCTGACCCACATTCATGATGTTCACACGCACACTGCTGCTCAGCCCTTAGGTCAAAGGTCACTCCACCTTTGCTGTCTATAGTAATGAAGAGATTTGTAGTTCACTTTATAAGTAGAAATAGGTTAAATAGATGGTAGAAGTAATTTGGTTATATTGACACTGCCCAGAATGAATAAAGGCTGAAGGTGTCATAAAGTGAGCTGCAAACCCTTCTGCAACCCCCTCTCTTCTCTGTGTAGGACAAAGGGAGATAAATTAAGGGGAAGATCCCCAAAAGTTGTAAATTCCAGGGAAGGCAACTTACATGACCATATTTGGGGGATTTGGGCTAGTGGTAACCTAGGTGATGGGCTTTATCACCTCAGAGTCACATGCACAGGGCATGAGCACGCACATGCACTCACGTGCACACACACACACACACATACGTAGTAGCTGAGGTACACTAAATGTGGGGGTTTTATGATTGTGACTTGGTATAAAACTGTGGGGAGAACAAAGCACCACGAGGATCTTGCTGCAGAAACTGGACTGAGCAGATCTTCCCTTCGTGAAGTGCACGCAGGATGTAAAAGGAATAAAATGGGTTGTGAATCTGCTGAGCTCCGGTGTTGTCTTTGAGGCCTCGAACTAAACGAAGCAGGGCATAGTTATGGAACGCAACAGTAACAAAAGACAAAGTTGTGTCCCACACATCAGCCACCTTTAAAGGTTTACTCTGACGAAGCACGTTCTCGGCTCGTTGTTTGGAAAACACGATGGATGTGAAGTCAAGCGTCATTGTGAGCAGCAAATCTCCACACAGACTCACCGCTCCGAAGACACGTGGACGTTAATATTAATATATTAATCCACTGTTTAATATTAGGAGACTTTGTAAATATCAAAGATTTATTTCTTGTAAGTTTGAATACAAATGGAATGAGCAGTCCTCGTAGAGCTGCACTTCCTTCCTTTCTGCTGGCCCTGCAGCTTCAGCTCATTCAGACGATGCTCATGTGTGCAGCACACGTCGAACCTTAGGTCGTTGTCCTGCGTGCTGCATGTTTTCTTGATATGCAATCAAATCGAGCTTCATTCTGAAGCATTTATGAAACTTTCTGTTGTCTTTCAGGCGTTCAGACAAACGCTCGCCTGATGTTTCCAGGTGAGGACACTACTGGTGCACATGCAAAACAGCCACCCTGTTGCAAAAGCCTCACAACACTAAAAAAAAATAGCTTTAGCATTAGCTTGAATCCAGTCTTTTAAACACAGTCAACATATTTTGTGCATTTGTTAAGATTTCGTGCTGATACACAGTGCACCAGCAAGCCTCAGCAAACCTATTTTGTCACAATTATCATTTTGGAAAAATCTGAGAAGAAAATGTTCTTCCGACGCAGGAAGAACGAGGAGTGGGCTGGCATGACAACTAATACTAAACTGGGGTGGACAGAAGTGGTGGGATGCTGCAATCAACATCACAAGATCGCGTCAGCAAGCTAATTCTCATCTCATCACATCCTCCTCGCACTAAATCAACGTGCAGGAGACAGGAAGACAGGCAGAGGAGGGGGGGGGGCATCTAAAATGATAAATGATGACTGACAGAGAGGGTGGGATGTCGCAATCGCATCAAAGCAACGTCAGCTCCATCTTTTCTTCATATCAAGTCTCCCTTCTTTTAAATAAACAAATCAATCCGAAGCCACGGAGCGAGAGAGGAATGGATAAAGTGATGAAGTGTGACTGACAGAAGTGGTGGGATGCTGCAATCAGAGATCACATCAGCAACACCACAGCTTCATGTCGGAGCTTCACCTAAAGTAAGTAAGACGGAGGGTGGGGGAAACAGATGGGAGGACGATGAGATGGTGTGGGGTTTGGGGGTGGATGGTGAGGAGGTTGTCATCGAGTAGCGATAAATTTGCAGAGATGGAAGTGGCGGGATACTGTAATCAGCATTTACAACACATCACGTCCCACACAGGATCGCTGTTAGCCCTCCTTCCTCCTGCTCCTCCTCCTCCTCCTCCTCGTGGTTCTCTTGTCGCATTTACATATTCAGACTGTGAAGAGCTTTTCCGCTGTAACCACACTGATGTGTAAATAACATATCAGATGGCAAGATGTCATCATATTCTGTGACATGACGCCAACATTGTGCTGCCAGCCTTTATGTAAATGTCTGAAGGAGTGTCTGTGTGAGACTAAGAAAGCCAGATAGCGTCCCAGATTCACACGCCACCAAGGCCATTTTTACGTCAACGCCACATAACCGCTGGCTGTCGAGAAAAGAAGCTAATCCGTCCCCGCACTTTTCTTAGAAGGTGCTGGACGTAGCATAACCGACAGTATGGGGCTATTAACGTGTATGCAGGGGGTTGGTGTGACGGAGAAGGATGCTAGGGATGGAGTGAGGTGGAGGCAGGCAGTGTGTTGAAGGGAAGGCCGAGAGAATGAAGGGTGTGTACCCAGTGTGTTTGTGTGTTTTGTAGACAGGCCGAAGGCATAGACACACATCCAAAGGCCAAATCACAACAACAGCCACCTCAAGGCGACTAAGGTAAAGACTACACAATAATACAGAGAAAAACACATGACGCCCTAAAAGCAAGCACTTGGCAACAGTGGGAAGGAAAAACTCCCCTTTAACAGGAAGTCACCGCTGACAGAACCACGCTCAGGGAGCAGACAATTTCACTGAGTGGGTGGAGATGAGGGACAAAAGACGAGCTGTGGAAGAGAAAACAAACCAAAACAAGAAACCAGAGGAAGGTGGTGCTCAGGAGGAGGAGCCACCTGCCAATATCACAGGCTCAAAGCCTCCTAAAGCCTCGTGTCTCATTTCTTGTGTTTAACTCGAAAGTTTACAAACAGCTTCATTCATCAAAATTCACTTGATGCCACAGAAATGAAGAATGTAATGAGCTCCTTTTACTTCACTCATCACAGTATGAGGCTACCTGTTGAGTGGCTGTGCCATGCTTGGCCAACGCAGCACAGTTACTGCTGTTGCTTTAGTTGTAGTAGATCCATGAATCCATCTTTTACTGCCACAACGTTGCTTTCATGTTCTCTGTGATACAGCAGAGTCTGCACATCCTCTCAAACTTTGCTCTCTGCTGTTCAAGAGCAGGAACTCAAGATGCTTCATGCTTATTTTGTTAAAGTCATAAAATCTTCTCTCGTCACCCACCTATTGACCCAGATACTTACCGGCCCTTATCTCTGCCTGCATCAAAAGCACTGTGCCAGGAAACCATGCACGTGTACGTTTCCTTCTGGCTACCAGCCACACTTGTGCCCTACATGCCCATCCACTGTAGTGGATGGGCATGTAGGGCAGAAGTGGATGGGCCCTACATGCCCATCCACTGTAGTGGAACAACACTTGAAAGAAAACAGAAATTTCTGTTTGTCTCTACAGCCTTAACACCTGCCCTCTCTCTCTCTCTCTCTCTCTCTCTCTCTCACACACACACACACACACACACCCTGATGTGTACGAACCTCATTTTCACCGACTTCCCAGTACAGGAAACAGACGTTCCCGGCGGACTACCCACAGGGTATGAATACATTCAGCCCAGCACTCCCCAGACAGCGCTGAGATCTGATAGGTCCCTGAGGATTACATACTGTAAAGGCTTTAGCCAATAGGAACAGACCATTATCTCAGACGCAGTAAACACACACATAATGAAGGCGCGGAAGAAACTGAATTGCTATTGCATGTGAAGTGTGTGTACGTGTGCGTGCGAGCTAAAGTATCACATATCTTCCCCGGCAACAAGAGTCGATAATAAAGCTGGCTCTGCGCTGAAGCTTTGGGAAGTGTACTGGGATCTACTGGTGAAGCTTTACTGGTTTCAGCCTTGAGCAATGCCTGGTGGTGTTGGGTTTCCTCGCGAGATAAAGGCAATCCTGCCTGTGTGCAGTGATATGCGCGCTTACAAGTCCTTGGCCTTATCTGCGCTCTCCCTGCTGCCTGATTTAAGCTCTACGAGTCAGGAGGAAGAAGAGCAACCGGAGAAGAATGGGAAAACGAAGGAAGAAGGGATGAGTGCGCACAGGAAGGAGTGAAAGAAATCTGAACAAACAAACCAATAAACATGCGTGGTGCTGCTGGCTTTGCTCCTGTGATGTGTGGGGGCCACGTTTAAGTCTAGCTCACCATTAATGTTGTCCAAGTGATTTTCACAGTGTCGAGTTAAAGCAACCTCTACACGTAATTATGCTAATTTATATCCTGCTGCATATGTAAAACAGAAACTGCAGTTAGTCACCAAGCGAGGAGCACAGCAGACAAGATGGCAAAAAAAGAGAATAAATAAACAAACTGATTTAAAATGCTGTAATGCCATAGTCACTAGGAACAAGTTGGAATTTCAGTCAAACAGTAATTACCTTCATGCTGGGCAGTCTCCATCATTTTCTTTTGACACCAGTACAGAAAACAACGCCGCCGTCATGTGAAGTGGAGCCTGAGTGCATCCTTTTTGGGGCTTGTGGATGACTATTTAGCAGATTATAGTTTGAAAGCTCTCACTGACTTGCAGTTTTGATCTTGTTTAGTGATCTAAATCACATTGTTGTTAGCCATTTATATCGAGGAGATTTGAAGTGAAAGACAAAAATCAGACGCCACTTCAGCCGCGTGATGAAAGACTTGAGATAAATCATGAATAGAGGCTTCAGTTTCGTCGAACTGATGTTTCACTGGGAGAGAAAAATGCACGAGCGAGGTCGGGTTGGATGATAGCGTGTGTAAGATTCAGGAGCTGTACTGTCATAAACACAACATGAGTTGGCTGATTAAAAGCTTCCAAACGTTTCTTCTTGGAGTCGCACTTCCAGTGAAATACAGCAGAACACTGCAGTTTACATTAGAGTGGGCAATCTTTACAGTCCAAGTGTCATATTGTGCAAGTGTGACACGAAAAAGAAAACATTAGCATCGCCTCTAGGCTAGGGCTGGGACAACGCGTCAACGCAATCGACGCGTAAAATACGTCGACGTAAAAAATTAGCGTCGATGCGTCGTCACTTTCAAAAAAACACATGGCGGCAGCGAGTAGCGGTAACATGTGGACTTAAACCACGCCCCCCGAACACGTAGTTCTACAGTTTGGGGATATTTGAACCGAACAGGAAGTGATTCAGTCTTTGCCGGCTTTGTAAGGTGGAAATGGCCGATCATAAAACGACCGTAAGTTTTCGACTTTGTTACTAACGCTGTTTTTTTACCCTTTAATTCATCCAGACACCCCCCACGTAGACACACACTCAGAGATAAACACCCAACCTCCGTAAATGCAAAACTCATTTAAGCTGCTTAGCAGTAACATATATCATTAGATTCATCGATGCATCGAAACATTAATCACTAGATTCATCGATTCGGAAAATAATCGTTTTGCCCAGCACTAGTCCAAACACATACAGATG
>VURO01046318.1:0-20355 GCA_015108175.1 Pelvicachromis taeniatus | reverse complement strand
TCAACCACTTCAACACCAAACAGGACTCTGAGACCTTCATCAGCCTCCACACCACCAGCAACAACACAGAGTTTAAGCTCACCTTCAACCCTACACTCCATCCAGGTCCCTGAGGTCCTCTGACCAAGGCCTGCTTTCTGTCCCCAAAACCAGACTCCAGACCAGAGGAGACAGAGCCTTCTCCTCTGTAGCCCCTAAACTCTGGACCTCTCTTCCTCTGCCACTGAGGACTGTCGACTCAGCGGTTTCATTCAAAAAAACAACTGAAAACTCACCTTTGTAAATCCGCCTATGCAACTTGTTAAGGTTCCAGTTTTTCTTTTCTTTTGCCACAGAAACTGTAAATTGTTTGTATCTTTTGTCGTTGTACAGTTATATTCTCTTGTAGTGCTTTGTGGTCCCGACCTTGAAAGGCGCTATAAAAATAAAGTGTGTTTGGGCTTGAACACATGCATTCTGAGGTGGAGCTGTGATGGACATTCACATCAATGGCAAACGGTGGATCTTCCTTCAAATTAGAACATCAACAACGTGGTTCAATTTTAGCACTAACCGAGCATACCTTTATCAGGCAAAGCCTATCCAAGCATGCAGTTAGCGCTGTTGCAGACATTTCAGCCCTTTTCTCCAGCAGAAACCATCCGAATTGTCCGCTTGGCTTTTCCCCAATCTGTCTCGTTGGGGTTCATGCGGAGAGGGGCACATTCTCTTCTTTCTCCAGGACACATTAGCCAGACGACTTCAGCAAATGCTCTTGGAGAGAACGCCTTACTGTTTTTGTGAATTTTGTGGGAAATCACAAAGCTGATGTGTGACTTTGGTTTAAAAAATTTCTTGTTGCTTTTTGAGCTTTGCAAGCAAGGATTTCAGATGTCTGTTTCTGCTCTGGATCAGTGGAGTTCTTGTGTTTCTCTGCATGTTCAGTCTTGTAATGGTACTTTAAACACAGCAGCCTGCTCTCCACAAACTAAGCACACAGTTTCACCTCTGACTTTACCACATAAACACTTTCTGCATCAGTCTCTCTTTTTAATGTGAGCTGTTAGCTTTCAGGGATTGCAAACTAATATCTCACACAGACTGTTCCAGAACATTTACAGTACATATGTAAACTCATGTACCTAAATATTAAAAAATTACCTTCAAAATAAAAACTGTTATTTTGTGGTATCCCACAAAATCAGTAAGCTGCTGGGAGTTATCCATGTTTGGTGGCTGGTAAAAACTGCATGACGTATACTTCTTTGTGTCTGTATCCTACTTCCCATGGACCTCACTGAGGCCGGTCAGGGACAATCAAATAGCCAAAATCTCCCAGGCCTCATTTTAGCTGGAAGGGCTCAGCCGACATCAGGTAAATATAAAAATGTTGACTAACCAGTTGCAAATGACCTTTGACCTTTTCAATTGATGATGGGAGAACATTTTGTGTACCTTTTAAACATTACTGTGTTTAAAAAAAAAAAAAGGAAAAAAAAAAATCAAAACTCAATCCAGTGCATTTCTTCTCCACCTTTTCTAAACATCTGTAAATATGTGAAAAGTCTGAAAGATGCAGCCAAGTTAGTTCCACAGGCTGTAAGTAAGAGCATACTCCGGCTGTGGTTACAGGCTGTGTCAGATCACTCTCTATCAGGCCACAAGCAAATAACAGGATTCTGCTCAAAATAGTCAGTCTGCGTTTGATAACCATGAACATGGCTCAGTCTCTCCTGTATTTTGTCTCATCATTCAGTGACATGGCGACAAGCAAATCAATAGATAATATAGTCCTTCTAACGTGTGTATAGGAGTAAATAAATGACCTGCCCCCCTCCCGAGCCACTGGAGTTTAAAAACTAAATGTTGTCTGTCTGTATGAGGCCTGAATCTCTGCCAGAGTGCTTTGATCTGGCTTCATGTCTGGGATAGTAAACCCGGATCACCGTGTTTCTAAAAAAAATAAAAATAAAATATATATATATACACACTGAAGCTGCTCTCCTCCAGCATCATGTCTTTACTTGTGTCAGCTCATATCACTGTCAGACATATTACATGCTGGCTGTATTACAAAGCCATCATATTTTTAGATTCTGTCAAGTCATATCATTTCTATGTTGTGTATCTGTGGTGGTTTTGTTTCACTCGTGTGGTACAGGACTGTCTCCCAGTGGCCATGGATGGCATCAAGGCTTCATATTTATTGTTTCAAAAATAACTGCTATTCTTTGAGGCTCATAAAGCAAATGAATGACTATAATAGAAGGAAAAAAAACATTTTTTTTCTCTTGTTCATGTGATTTAATTATTAATCGATATTGCTATTCAGAACTGATCACATTTTCCTTTTTTTCTTTTCTAGCAAAAGTCTGTCAGTCGAAGGAAGTGTGCTGCCTGTAAGATAGTTGCTCACACCGTCTGCATAGAACAACTGGAGAAGGTATAACTCTGCCTGTGGGGATACATAAAGACACAGAGGTGTATATTAGTCCCTATGACTACAAGGTTAGCCTCTGTGCCAATGAATGCCTTTGATATCACAGAGAAGTGTAAAGCAACCTGAACACGTTATACATGTTGGAAGTCTAAGATGGATCCAGTGTTGATTGCTGTCCAGCTAGTAATGATCTTTTAATGCCGCTGTAGTCTAATTGATCATTTGTAAGCAGAGGACAACAGGTTGTGTTTAACTGTGCGTCCTGTCTGATCTGCAGTTTCCAGGCTCTAAAGCTATTCTTATGGATGCCACCCTACCCCTCAGTGACCCCAGCTTTAGAGTGAGACACACAGATCTCCTCCTCGTCTTCATCTTTCTCTGTCCTCTTTTCTCATGTCTGATCCTCAGTCTGATGGGACTGCACAGGTTGATCGTGGGTGCTGTCTGAACCATATGTCAGTCTATTTATAATAAATCACAGCAGCATGCGATGAGGGGTGGTTTGGCATATGCCACTCAAAAAATAATTATTGTTGATGATGTCGTCATTTGCCCTGGGAACAAGTGTAGGTATGTAGACACTGAGTGAATCAATATGGAAGCTAATTCAGGGCAGACACATCCTCTGAAAATTGTTCTTCTGTCAGGGTCCTTTTTCTTACATGCTTAAAATTCGGTCCTTTCATCTTGTTTTTCCTGTGGTGTGATGATCTGATAATCCTAACGGTATGGGTCTTTTGATCTGAAAATGTAAGGAGATGAATCAGTTCTGCTGTAGGAAATTATCATAAAGGGCCACGATTGGTTGCAGAGACGATGGCAGGATGGAGGAAGCACTACGCAGTGCTGACTAAAGATGTCTAATGTCACACCTGTATGATGCAATTCAGGACTATTGAACTGACCTCAGCACCAATGCTTGGGGGACCCCCTCTGGTTGTTCCTTTCTGTCAGCAAGTCCTTTTTAGGAAATCATGACCCCGGACTGTAAGACACATGGCACCTTCTAGCCTAATCGCCCCAGTTCCACAGGTGTTTCAGTGCCAGGAACATTTTGTGCTGCTTATTTCTGACCTCACCCTGGAAATGTGCCAGTCAGAGATGCCAGTGTCCAGCTGTGCTCGTAGACACCTGTAACCCTCTACTTCTTCTCTGCTCCAGATTAATTTCAGGTGTAAACCATCATTCAGAGAATCAGGATCCAGAAATATTCGAGAGGTGAGTTCTGGTTTCTTTCTTTCTCTGAGTTTTTTGGGGGGTTCAAACTTGCTGCTGCAGCTGGATCATCGTACATTCACAGCCATAAACGCTCATGTAATATTTCTGTAGTATTATTTCTGTTTAGAAATGAACAGAAATAATAGAAATAATCCTAACAGGGTAATTTTATGTTTCTGTGTTGTACATTTCTGCTGTGTGTTTTGTACGCGTTCAGCCCATTGTGGTTCGTCATCACTGGGTGCATCGGAGACGACAAGAAGGCAAATGCAGACAGTGTGGGAAGGTGGGTGGAAATATTCTCTAACTACTGACGAGCACTTCTGATCAACTCTTGTAATGTCCACTCATGTTAGAAAAATAAGTCCGCCTTTCTGACACATTTGTGCAATCTTCTTCCGTTTTAAAACAGGAACTTGAACAACGCAAGGAAATTCAGATTTTAATAATTTCTTTGGTCTGTGGCTCAAGAACTCTGCTCTGATTCATGAGAGGAGAGCACATTATTTCAGATCAAGTTTTAGAAAGAAAGAAAGAGGCCTGCACTTTTCCTGGTTGTGCAGCTTTAAAGTGGAGTTTTCTTCTTTTTGATTGTAGATGTGTGCTCGTGGTCTTTATAAACTTTTTAATGAGTTTGTCTGCTGTTGGGGGGACTTTGCTCAACTATTAGTCTTGGAACAAATTAAATATTATTTCCACTGTTTTAAATGTTGATGTTGTAAAATTTCATATTGATAGGACTTCTAACCTCAGGGAGCTTTTTAGGTCTTTGCACGATGACTCCAAATACTTTAATGGGAAAGACAGCAGAGCTTTAAAAACTACAGATTCTCATCATCTGTGTGCAGGTTCAAATCAACACATAGTCCACTTTACCTGCTTTAATATATTTTATGGTGTACCAGCATACAAATGTTATATGCCAGCTTTTTTCGTAAAATGATTATTCGTCTCTTGTCGGTGCCTGAAATGTGTTGTCCTAAACATCTGCTTCACATCTTTAACGGAACAGAAATGGAAACAAGTCTAATATTTCTTTTTATAGCAGTTTCTCCTTCTTTGTTTCCAGGGCTTTCAGCAGAAGTTTGCTTTTCACAGTAAAGAGATTGTTGCCATCAGCTGCTCGTGGTGCAAACAGGCTGTGGGTATCAAACTGATATAGTTTCCCTTTTCCACAGCTCAATAAATGCACATATTATAACTGTGCATTTCTTTCATTAGTACCACAACAAGGTTTCCTGCTTCATGCTGCAGCAAATTGAGGAGGCTTGTCCAATGGGTGCTCATGCTGCCCTCATAGTTCCACCCACATGGATAATCCGGGTCAGACGCCATCAGGTAACACTGTTCTCAGTTCTCTAGAATAAAAGGAACTGTTTAGGGGACTAGTGATGGCAGTACCCCCTCATGACATGATTTGAAATCAGCTGGTTTTTCTCTATCTCACAGTCATCGATGAAGTCCAGTAAAAAGAAAAAAAGAACATCGTTCAAGAGGAAAAGCAGCAAAAAAGAGGTTAGTCTTGTGCTACAGGCTGTACCAATTCATGCAGATAATACTTGAACTCTGACCTCTGAAGCAAACAGCAAAGCCCATCTAGTGTTTGTCATTCTTTGTCATTTTAACTTGAACACATGAACACTGGATATATTTTATTTTTGGAAAAAGAACCTTTTCCTGTGATATCATCCAAACATGGAGAGCAGGCTCACATGCTAACACTTTGTACAGTCCATGCATCAAAGTTAATGCCTTACCTACATTTATACACATTATAAAGATGCTATATTACTCCATTATTATTTTATATATTTTTAAAATAATCATGGAACCCCATAGAAGGGCAGCGCAGTGGTGCGGTGGTTAGCACTGTTTTCTCACAGCAAGAAGGTCCTGAGTTCAATTCCACCGCCTGACCAGGGTGTTTGGACTGTGGGAGTGTGGGCGGCTTCCTCCCACAGTCCAAAGACATGAAGAAGGGGTTAGGTTAATTGGTTATTCTAAATTGCCCACAGGTGTGAATGTGACTTGTTGTTCGTCTCCATGTGTTAGCCCTGTGGCCGGGGTGTTCCCTGCCCCTCACAAGACAGCTGGGATAGGGTGGAGCCTATCTGTGAAGGATGGATGGATGGATGGAAAGAAATGTGTCTGGAGCTTCACCTCTCATCAGAGAAGCTTCCTCAGTTCTAAGGTCAAATGGTGGGGAGTCCCAGATTTAAGCCCTATGGGAGTGACCCCCCCAAGAGGGACATGGACCCCCTGTTGATCCTCTACCTAATCACACGAGCCAAGGTGTGAAAATGGGTGTAGGTCACAATCAGCCAAGGTTTCGGGTGAATCCGCTGTGAAACCTAGTCCCACCCTATCATGTGATTTCCTGAGGTCAGAAGGCCCAGGGTGTGCGCTGGCATTAAGGCGTCTGGGAAGGATCTCTAAACTGGATTATAGATGGCAGACAGTTGGTGTCGTAAACCACCGCCTCTGTTCAAAGATGGTGGTTCACAGTGGACATGGATGGCTTCTGTCACTCCTCTTTTAGACTACGATGACCTGAATGACTGAGAACCTTCACAGACACAGCTGGGATAGGCCCCATTCCACCACGTGACCCTGTAAAGGATAAGATGATGGATAGATGGATGAATATTTTTAAGAATAGCTATAGATGATTGTAATTTATTGTAATACCATAATCAGTCTATTTTCTATTTCTAGTTCTATTTTCTTTTATATTTATTTTAATAAAATGTTGATGTGAATGTGTGTAAGATGCACTTTCTGGCCACTTTATTAAAAGCTAATAAAAGTCAAAGCAGCACTTTTTCCATGCTCACTTTCTGTTCTGTTCCACAGGTGATACTACAGCTTAGTTCATTTTGCAGTGACATATATGAGGAGACCGCAAAATAGTCTGAAATGTTCTACAGTCACACACACACATTAAATATTATTTTCATTATGATGACTGGTTAATATTTTTTGTGTGTGAAATAAAGTCTATTTTTTTAAGACATGGCCTGCTTTTGCGGTGGGAACAGGAAATCTTCGGGTGTCTTCTAATGAGAAGCTAAAATAACTTTTAGTTTTCTGTCCTTAATTCAGTTTTTTTGTGGCGATACCAGACTCCGGTTAAATACTGTAGTGAACAACAGTTGCTGTGCTTTTGACCGTCTAAGAAGATCCCTTTTTTTCTGACAGGAGGGGCGGCAGTGGAAGCCATTCATAATCCGACCCATCCCATCACCACTTATGAAACCCCTGCTCGTGTTTGTCAACCCCAAGAGTGGAGGAAACCAGGTACTCAGATTTGATATCAAACTCAAAAATCAAAACAGATACACACCAATCCAACTAGGTAGTCCCCTTTTTGTCCAGTTCAAAATGATTTAGAGCTGGTTTTTGGCAACAGAAAGTTTTAAATTTTAAGTATAAAGGACAAAAACTGGAAAAATAACAAAAATACTAACTAAAACAAAGTACATTCTAAACAAAACTAAAATAATAACTTGGTCTAGTTAACTGCCCAACTCATAGAAAGAACATTAGTGATCAAACATGTCACTGTTAATGTTTGAGGCCACAATGAAACAAACATGGCCACATCTGTGTCTGACTGACTGCTTCTCTGTTGGTCAGGGCACTAAGATTTTGCAGTCCTTCATGTGGTATCTGAACCCCAGACAGGTGTTTGACCTGAGCCAAGGAGGCCCAAAGGAGGGGTTAGTGTCTCACACACATACATACATACATACATACATACATACATATACCATTGTGTGAAAAAATGTTTGTCCCCTTCCTTATTTCCTTTTTTTTTTTTTCCACTCTTATTGTTTCAGATCATCAAACAAAGTTAAATATTAGATAAACAGAAAGACAACACAAGTAAACACTAAATGCAGTTTCTAAATAAAGGTGTTTATTATTGTTTATTATTAAAGGGGAAAAAGATTCCACCCCACCCTCTTTATAACATAAACTAACTGTGGTGTATCACATCTTTGGAAAGCTGAGCCACACCTGATTACTGAAACCACCGGTTCTCAGTCAGGAAATCACATAAATAAGACCAACCTGACAAAGTGAGGTAGACCAAGAACAGAATGAGAGCCATTAAACAAGGAACAGTGGCGAATCTTTGCAGAAGTGGCCAGCTGACCAAAATTATCCCAAGATAATAAATAATAGTCAAAGTTCTGACCTAAATATTATTTGAGATGCTTTGGCATGACCTTAAAAAGGCAGTTTATCCTCTAAAACCCTCAAATGTAGCTGAATTACAACAATTCTACAAAAAGACTCATTGCCAGTTATCGCAAACACTTGGTTGCTGTTGTTGCTGCTAAGGGTGACCTGACCAGTTATTAGGTTTAGGGGGACAATCACTTTTTCAAACGGGTAGGTTTGGATTTTTCTTTCCCTCTTAATAATAAACGCCTTCATTTAGAAACTGCATTGTGCGTTTACTTGTGTTATCCTTGTCTAATATTTAAATTTATTTGATGATCAGAAACATTTCAGTGTGGCAGGCATCAGACACTTTTTCACACCACTATATATACATATTTGCTGATCTACTGGGTTAGAATGAACACTGAATCACCGTCGACCTTTGTCTTGTAGTTTGGAGCTGTATCGTAAAGTCCATAATCTAAGGATCCTGGCCTGTGGAGGAGACGGCACTGTAAGAATGACCACATGCACACAGACATGTACCATTACTATGTTCATTGATGCATGGTAAAAACAAAAAATAGTAATGTACTATAATTAATATTTATTCTGTATGTGCCATCTACAAGGACAACATAGCTCCAAAAAATACAGTGAAATAAAATATGTCACTCACTGATTAACTTTAAATTAAAATATACTACTCTTCAAATATTTTGAAATGTAAATGCCCCTAATGTACAATTACTTCATGTAATCTCCTGTCTTATATAACTTGTTTAGTCATGTACATTTGCATTCAGCTGCTTTCTGGGAATATGCAATTATTTACCAGCTAGGACTACATCTCTTACCTCTATTTTTGAAATAGTCTCCGATACAACAAAAGTATGCTAAATTGCTGATCATTAGCTACAAGAGCAACAACTAGAGTGTTTTTGCACTCCCAGGATCTGGGAACCATTTGGAGCAAGCTTTTTAAATGTGCACATTTGCTTTTGTTTTGCTCAAGCTTGAGGACAAAAATGAACTGTAATAGTAGTACAGAGCCCTGCTTACACCATTCTTGCTTTCAATCTGGGTGTAAAACCACAAATCAAATTAATTATAATGTGTGTTTAATTAGCATATTATTTAGACTAGATGGAAGTTGGTAGATGGATAGATAAATTTCCAATTCCAAACTTTCAGCTCTGCTTCCCCACATGAGATCTCGTATAGAGATGCTATTCTTCCTCTGACATCACTATCACAAAGTCTCAGACCTTTGCTAATTGGAGACTTGTGCTCTTTATTTTGCAAAGTCTCTATCTGTGATTAGGTTTCTTTTCTCAGTCAAGCTTGGTGTATTGATCTTCCAATTTCTCTGTAGTTTTTGGGCTGGCTGACCGTGCTTTGGACACTGATCCACTGTTCCACTTTCTGCAGAGTGCTTTAGAGGGCTGCCCCTGCAGGCTACACTTGCTGCAGGTTGATTTAGTTGAATGAACCTCTGAGTGTCATCTGAGCACTGCTCAAGGAAACCTTACTTTTTGTACTAAGGAGTTAAAATGTTCAATGCCACTAATTGGCGTCCATTTGATTGGTTTAGACATGTAATACAGAACAATCAGTTTCTGACCAGTATCTTTATTTATAATCCAACAGGACTAAACAATCAAACAATAAATATTGTAATTCATATCCTATAGTCTTTTTACAAAAGCAAAGTGATCCATCCCTCCCTCCATCCCTTCCTTCCTTCCACTTATCCGGGGGCCAGGTTGCAGGGACAGCAGCCCAAGCAGAGAAGACCAGACCTCCCTCTCCTCGGCCACCTCCTCCAGCTTGTCCGGGGGAACACCAAGGCGTTCCCAGGCCAGCCGAGGGATTTAATCTCTCCAGCGTGTCCTGGGTCTGCCCCAGGGCCTCCTCCCGGTGGGACATGGTGTCTAGGAGGCATCCTTGTCAGATGCCCAAACCATATCAGCTGGCTCCTTTCAATGTGGAGGAGCAGCGGCTCTACTCTGAGCCCCTCCTGGACGGCCAATCTCCTAACCCTATCTCCAAGGGGGCAGCCAGCCACCCTTCGGTGGAAGCCCATTTCCGCTGCTTGTATCCACGATCTCGTTCTTTCTTTCACTACCTACAGCTTGTAGCCTCATAAATGAGGGTAGGGATGTAGATCGACCAGTAAATTGAGAGCTTCGCTTTTACACTCAACTCTCTCTTCACCACAATAGACCAGTACAGTGTCCACATCACCGCAGCCGCAGCACCAATCCGTCGGTCGATCTTCCGCTCCCTTCTCCTGTCAATCGTGAACAAGGCCCCGAGATACTTAAACTCTTCCACTTGGGGCAAGAACTCCTCCCTGATCTGGAGGGGGCATTCCACTCTTTTTCGGCTGAGGACCATGGCCTCAGATCTGGAGGTGTTGATTTTCATTCCCACCGCTTCACACTTGGTTGTGAACTATTCCAATCTGACCCAGAGGCCATCATCCAATGAAGCCAACAGAACCACATCATCTGTGAAAAGCAGAGATGAGATTCTGAGACCATGGAAAGGAATGCCTTACACCACATAGTTACGCCTAGAAATTCTGTCCATAAAAATTACGAACACAATATGTGACAAAGGGCAGCCCTGGTGGAGTCCATCACCCACCGTAAACTAGTCCGACTTATTTGCCGGCTATGCGGACTGAGCTCCTGCAACATTTGTATAAGGATTAAATGGCCCGTAGCAATGGGTCAGACACCCTATACTCCTGAACCACCTCCCACAGGACACTCTGAGGGACATGGTCAAATGCCTACCCCAAGTCCACAAAGCACATGTAGACTGGTTTGGCAAACTCCCATGCACCCTCAAGTATCCTTGAGAGGATAAAGAGCTGTCCAGTGTTCCGCAACCAAAACCTAATTTTTTCCTGTATCTGAGGTTCGACTAATGGATGGACTCTCCTTTCAAGCACCCTGGCATAGACATTTCCAGGGAGGCTGCGGAGTGTGATCCCCTATAGTTGAAACACACCCTTTAGTCCCCTTTCTTAAAGATGGAACCCACCACCCTGGTCTGAAAATCCAAATGTAACGCCCATGATGGCCACATAACATTGTAGAGGCGTGTCAGCCAGGACAGCCCTACAACATCCGCAGCCTTCAGGAACTCGGGGCGAGTCTCATCCACCCAGCCACCAAGGAGTTGTTTAACTGCCTCAGTGACCTCACCCCCGAGAGATAGACGAGTCGTCCCAAGACTCTGCTTCCTCCATGAAAGACGTGCCAGTGGGATTAAGGAAGTCCTCAAAGTATTCCTTCTACTACCCCAAAATGTTATGTCGATGTGCTCTACCACCTGGCTCTAGCTCAGGTGGTAGGCACCAACCACCTTGTGGATGCAGCTCAGTTCAGCGGCTTGGGCATTTGAAGTGCTGAACATGGTCCATTCGGACTCAATATCCCCAGTCTCCCTTTAAATGCTGTTGAAGCTCTACTGGAGGTGTGAGTTGAAGATCTCATGGACCTGGGGCCTCTGTCAGGTATTCCCAGCGCACCCTCACTATATGTTTAGGCGCATCAGGCCTGTCCAGCATCCTCCCCCGCCACCTGATCCAACACACCACCAGGTGGTGATCAGTTGACAGCTCAGCCCCTCTCTTTACCCGAGTGTCCAGAACATATGCCACAGGTCTGGTAATAGGATTATAGAATTGTATTACCAGACCTACGGCCTAAGGTGTCCTGGTGCCACGTGCCACTTATGGACATCCTTATATTCGAACAGTCCAATAACAAAATGGCGCTCAGGTTCAGATCCGGTAGACCGTTCGTACCAATCATGCTCTACCAGTTCTCACTGATGTTGCCCACATTAGCGTCAAAGTTTTCTAATAGGACAACAGAGTCCTCAGGTGGAGCACCCTCAAGCACCCTACCCAGGGAATACAATATGGCTGGGTATTCAGAACCTTTTTTGGCACTTATGCACAGACCAGGAGATCAGTTCCAGAGCCCAAGCCTTCAGGTGAGACTTACTATCTAGCCAGTACCTCCCAACCTCACGCACTAACTCAGGCTTCTTCCCTACCAGGGAGGTGACATTCCATGTCCCAATCACTAGTTTTGGTAGTCAGGGATCCATCCGCCGACGCCCGACACACATTACACCTGACCAATACAGTGCTTCCTGTGGGTGGTGGGCCTACAGGAGGATAGGCTCATGTCCTTTTTTGGGCTGTGCCAGCCTGGACCCCATGCACTATGGCCTGACACCCAGACGCTTGCTGTATTATATTCTCATCTCTGTTCTGCATACAGAACTTTACAGAAGTACATGGTGACACAGACTTCCTCTCTTTCCAGAAATGGTGGCTTCAAAGCTGTTGTCTGCAAGAGGTTTAACATATTAATAAAATAAAATGAGAAAAGCCTTCAACCTTCAAAGAATATATTCAAAACTTCCCAGAGAAAAAACTAATAGCCACTGAAGATGAAGAAAATGCATGATGTATTCATCACTTGATATGATTGTATGTGTTTTGCATTAGACACTTATAAATCATTGTATATGTTCTCTCAGAAGCTTTCAATCAGCAAAGAGAAGCAGCCAGTGTGGACAGTATGTCCCCGGGGTCTGATGAACTGAGGACCGAAAACGTCCTGGAGGAATATGTCTAAGTGTGTGTTTGTGTGTGTGTTGAACCAGGTGGGCTGGATCCTATCGTGTCTTGATGAACTGGCATTAACCCCCCAGCCTCCAGTTGCTGTGTTACCACTTGGGACTGGAAATGACCTTGCTAGAACCCTTAACTGGGGAGGGGTGGGTACAAACTAAGAAACACATACAACTAAAACGAACAAATCCAGACTCCAGTTGCTGGCTGCTGGAAATCAAACTCCTTTGTATCAACATTTGTCACGTCTGCTATCTCTTGTGTGGCTGCCGTGTTGTTATGTTTAGATTTATCTCCAGTCTGTTTACAGGAGTTTCACCTGCTGTAGTATCTGTAAATTAAATTCTAGAGATGAATAAAGAATGAAGTAAAAAGGCCATGCAAAGTGTCTTAGTGAGGCTTTGATTTGGCAATAATTCTAAAAGTGTCTGCAAACTTCTAGTTCGATGGAATACCATTCTTCCCAAACTTATTTTAGTTTTTGGTGGTGCCTTAAACATGGGTACATAATCACAGGTATTTAACTGTGCTTACTGTGAGGACCATAGCTTTTTATTTATTTTAATTTCAGTTTTTGTTCTGTGCGGATGTTTGCACACTGGAGGAAAGCATGCTATGACGAAGGTGAACCCTGGTGGGTACAAACCCTTCCTGCTAGAGAGACAATCCGAACCACTGCAGCAAATTTAATGTAGAGGTCAAATGTTCCGATTTTTCCTTAAATGTGTCACACATCTGTATATTTGTGCATATGTGTTTTCTGTATGTGTTACACAACCCTGAATGTATTCCAGGGCTACACAGATGAACCTCTGTCTAAGATCCTTTCTCATGTGGAGGAGGGAACAGTTGTCCAGCTTGATAGGTGGAACCTCCTGGTTGAACCAAACCACAGTGCAGGGGCTGAACCAGATGAGCAGCAAACTGATAAGGTCAGTGCACACACACACTCATGCACATGGACACACACACAAATACCTGGGACTCTCCACCATCTGGTTTTAGAATTGAAGTAGCTTCTCAGACGAGAGGTCAAACGTCTTTAAAAAATGTAAAGAAGTCCACATTCATTCTTTCCAAGCTTCTTAGACACACACACACACACACACACACACACACACACACACACACACACACACACACACACACACACACACACACACGGATTGCCAATATAATCTCAGCTAACCAGTATGGACAATTTAAAACCTGTGTGTGCCCTCAGCTTCCTCTGGATGTTTTTAACAATTACTTCAGCCTTGGATTTGACGCCCACGTGACTCTTGAATTTCATGAGTCAAGAGGTACAACCACTTTGACATCACAACAAAGATTGAAAAGCTTCTTTGGTAGCTATGGATGAGGAGCATGTGCTTTATTTACTGTCTGTCCGTCTGTCCGTGTTGTAGAGGCCAACCCAGAGAAGTTTAACAGTCGTTTCAGGAATAAGATGTTCTATGCTGGGGTGAGTTTACCCTCAAGTTTAAAATCATGTTGGAAGCATCTCTCTTTAATAATGATCCAACTTAAAGGACCACTTTTCAATTTTTCTTCTAATCAATGTGTCTGCATGACTGGCACAAAGAATAAGCAAAGAAGAAGGGTATCTTTGCTAGTTCCTGCTTTGATTTTATGATGCAATCCTGCTTGTTTCACACAGACGGCATTCTCAGATTTCCTGATGGGAAGCTCCAAAGACCTGTCAAAGCACATCAAAGTGGTGGTGAGTATCTGTCAGTCAACCGCTCTGTCTGATTCAGATCTGATAAACTCAGATACAGTAGAGTATGACCCAAGCAAGAGAGCACTTATCATCGGTAACTGTAGTATGTGTACACATCCAGTCAGTTTATGAACACTCGTTGTGAATATGGATGTGTTTGCCAGAGTTAAAGGGTGTACTCACCCTACCTACCCTAACCCTCCCTCTCTATTAATTAGTACATTTTTAAAAATCTTATTTGATATAATAATAAACCATGTATTACATGCCTGTTTTTACCAATTAAACTGTTATAATAGTTAATATTTAGCTGCTGATTGATGCAGCTGCTTGTACATCTGTGAAAACTGAGAAAAGACCACAGAAGACAGATAGAAATAAAATATATTAAAAATTATTACTTGAGCTGAAATATATTGTTACTAACCAGACATCAGAATTCAGTGACAAATGTTTTTGTACATGCAAATGTAAACATGTGTTAATGTGAAGCTGCCAGAAGCAGCCACGTCTTCAAATGTCGTCCTGTAGCTTGGCTGCCAGCATGCTGCCCTCAGTATAACATAACTCTGTGTTTGAATAAAGCGCTTCGAGTGCTTTGTGAGCAAAGCCTCAGGACCAGCTGAGTGAGACAGTTAGTCTTTGTGCTTCTCTTTGGCATTTTAGGACTATTTAATGGTAGAAAGCTACTTTTTCCACAATGATGGCAAAGTGGGATTGATGAGTTTAAGTCTATCTGTGTCTGTCGGGTTCTACTCCCATAACCTCGCTGGAACAATTAAGACCTTGAAACTGTGTGTGAATCAAGACTCGAGGCAAAACTTAAGCTATAAACCTCAGGAAGCCACCATTCCTTATCAACAAAAGAACAGAGTCTATTTGTGGTATGTCCACAGTTAAACACTATAACCTTTTAACCTTGCTCCCAGCTTCCAACAGCTGGCTGGAGGCTTGGTGTTATAAAAGGACATCCTTTGATCTCCCAGCATCCTATCGTAAAGAAGGATCAACAGAAAGGTGTCTTTAAGTCCTGCAGTTTAACCAAGGTTCATAGTTTTAAACATACAACAATGACACTATTAAAGAATTCACTCTCACAGTGTCTCTCTCTTCCTTTCATTGTCTCCTCCAGTGTGATGGGACAGATTTAACATCAAAGGTTCAGGATTTGAAGCTACAGTGCCTGGTCTTCCTCAACATCCCCAGGTCAGTCAGTATACCGACATGAAACTGCTACTATTTCTTTTACTGCTACTTGTACACATTACCATCTATGTAAGCTGCAACTAGTAACACAAAGTGGAAGTCAGGCAGAGTGGTGTGCAACATTAACAAATATAAAGGGTACTAGATCCTAAGTCAGCCCTATCAGGAGAGATTTGGTTAACAAAGCACAGTATTTTGTGTTAGTCATGTGTTGTTACTTTAATGGCAAGATTTGCATTGGTCTAAAGGCACATTTCCTATTTACAATGAAGAGAAGCGGAGCAGCTGTAAAGATCATAAAGGTTGCAGTGGAAAGTGTTTGCTGCGTGCCACTGAGCAACACTCAAACAAATAAAGCAGCATTGGAAACTCATTGTGGTGTTTTTTGTGTGTTTTTTGTCATCAGTGGTTGTGACAGTACTCGTTGTGTTCCCAGGTATTGTGCAGGCACTACACCATGGGGAAACCCAGGTGAGCATCACGACTTTGAACCTCAGCGCCATGACGATGGATACATTGAAGTTATCGGATTCACTATGACTTCACTGGTATGGTGCTCTCTGGATCCTGGTAACCATGGTTACAAAGGAGGATGGCCAGCTTCTACCTGAAAGCTTCTTTGTCTTGTGTTTTGTTTTGTTTTTGATTTAGAGTGCATGTTCTTATTTAGACATAGTATTTTCTGAACCTTGAAAAAAAATCCATCATAATGGGAGAAATGTACATTTACTGCCAACTTTATTAGGTACACCTTGCTAGGAGCAGTCCTCGGAGATTTTGCTCCATGTTAACATGATAACACCACATAGTTGCTGCAGATCTGTCAGCTGTCTGTTCGTGATCCCAAACCCCATTCTGGTACATCACAAAGGTGCTCTACTGGACTGAGGTGTGACTGAGTACAGTGAACTCACCTTCATGTTTGAGAAAGCCGTGGTCATATGGACGTGGTCCGCAACAATATTCTGGCAGGCTGTGGAGTTTAAACAATACTCGTTTGGAACTTGGGACTCAAAGGGTGGCGAGGGGATATGTACCAGCAGTAGCTGGAACAGTTTATACCAGGCAGGATGGAACCGTGCTTTTTTGTTCTTTACACCAAATTCTGTCATCAGCATGTGAGTGACTCATCACCCCAGGCATCGTTTTCCAGTCTGCTATTGTCCAGCGTTGGTGAGCCTTTGTAAACTGTATGCTCAACTTCCTGTCCTTAGTTGATAGAGGGGCAAAAGGTGTGTTCTGCTACTATAGCCCATCTGCTTAAAGGTTCAATGTGTTGTGCGTTCAGAGATGCTCTTCTGTATCCTTGGTTGTAACATGTGCGGTTATCAGAAGCAGTTATTCATGCTTGAATTCGGTTCTATGGCCAATTTAAACTCACTAGTTAACCAGCTGGACGATTTGGTGTGGGGCTGCAGACATTTCAGTGCTTTCTTGAAAATGCAGACATCACAGAGTAAGCCTCACTTAGATGGAACAGGTCTACATACATTTTGCTTTTTCTGTTTACGTATTCTGATAGAAGCAAGGATATATCTTGATTATTACATAATTATTATTATAATGTCGTGAAATGAAGCAGGTTTTGAAAAAAGTCTTTCTGTTCTCAGAAAGACGGATGCTGAGCTCTTTAAGCTTTAATTGGACTCCACCATAAGATGGAGTGTTGCATTAAAGCACTGTATTCCATGCAGTCTGAACTCAAGTTGTTCTAAGTGACTGTGTGTGTGTGTGTGTGTGTGTGTAGGCTACTCTTCAGGTTGGAGGTCATGGTGAGAGGTTGAACCAGTGCAGGGAAGTGATCCTCACCACTACTAAACCTCTCCCGGTGCAGGTAAATGGTGCACACAAGTCACTTTCTGTAGCCATGTGCGTGCTTTTCAATATTTGAATGTACACCTTTGGGCTGAGGTAACATCCAGTATTAGCACACAGTCACCAGACCTGCTTCCTGTTTACACACTTGTACCCATCGTTCCCACTGACTAGCTCTCAAGTAACTCCTCAGTCTTCTGCTGATGACTAAGTACATTTGGGTCTCAATCTGTGGGTTTCCTTTATTGATCGCTTAACTGGTCTGTTTGGTGAGTTCACTTCTTAGCTGATTGCATTTTTGATTGAGGATATTGCTTTTGTATTGCTTTTAGGTGGATGGCGAACCTTGCAGACTTGCTCCATCAGTCATCCATATCAGCCTCAGAAACCAGGCCAATATGGTTCAGAAAACCAAACGGCGAACCTCTATACCACACCTCAATGAGTACGTTCTTTTTAGTCACTCACTCACTCACACTCACTGCAGCAGCAGCCAAATCCCACCTTGTGAGCAGGCTACGTTACATGACACGTGTGGCTTTCACTGAGCATTTGCTAAAAGTCTTTGGGCCGTGTTTGTGTCTCAGTCAGCAGCCGGTCCCAGAGAGGCTGAGGATCAGAGTCAGCCGGATCAGCATGACTGACTACGAGGCACTGCACTACGACAAGGACAAACTACGGCAAGCATGTAAGGAGAGACAACCCATACCAACATCTGTGTGTCCACTCAGTGACATTGCTGTGAACGCACTCTGCTTTTGTGTTCATGTGCATGCTTCGCTCATAACCACCCTTTAAACAGTGTCACTGCACAAATATTCATATGTCACTGTAGTCCATATGCTCAGTACTTAGAATATGTCCTGGCGTCCTTACTGGAAGTTTATTTCACATGATAACTTCTGATAATCACGTGCATGTCTAAGTTATTAGGACAATAATTTTTATATTACTGTTATGAGGCTGCACCCAATCAGATAACTGAAGATCCCTTCAGTTTAACATATGGGACACCCCAGCCTCCTATATGCTTTCTATATCTGTTTGCCAAACAAATATTCCACTTACTTACTGTAATAATGATACATAACACATACTGCATGATTCAGTTCTTTGTAATTCTCTTCTTTAAACAAAATAAGACATTCACCTGTACTTTGGAACAACATACACAGAGTACTAGTCAAGAACTTTTCTGAGCTCTTTTATTTACCACTAGCCATATACTGTATGGAATTTTCATCCGTCTCAGTCAATATTCCAGGGACACAGCTGAGGACAACATGTTGGATCTCATGTGTGGATTCTGGTCTTGCCTCATTCCTGCTTGCTGTGTTGTCACTTATCAAGTAAAGTGTTGTCGACTGGCCAACACAACCCTCAAACACCAGGAATTTGGCCTTGTGCTCATGATGAGCACTTTCTTGCTGGCTGGAATGCAAGTAACTGAATTTGATAACAGCAGCTCAAAGAAGTAGGGACAGGGGTACAAAGTGATGAACATGCCCCTCCATCAACTTCTTAGAAATATGCAATTAAATGAAAAGTTGGCTTGGAGAGTTGATAAACCTTCGGCTTGTGTACTGTAGCTGAATGACAGCAGCATCTTCAGGCTGACAAGGAAAGAAAACAGCTCAGTGATTGAAAGGTGGAGAAGAGGCGTGAAGGTCAACATTCTCATTTTCAGCCGTCTACCCAGTCTCCGTCTCAGTCAGTTTCCATCGCTTTCTGCTGTACTCGCATAAAATCTCTTCATTTCATTTACATACTGCAGAGACAGAGCAGTGAGCAGTGCGTACATCTCCGATGTTTCAGGAATATAAAAAGGGAAGGCTCTATTATCTTCCTCATTAGAGACAATTACAGTCAGTGGGCTTTGCAGCAGTACATGCATATGCAGTGCTATGTCAGACCACATTGTGGCGCTGTTACCTTTGTTGTCACAAACGGCATCTTTGTTGCAAAAAGCACGTTTCATAACACGGTAAACTGGTAATAATGTTAAAAGTCCTTTTGTTTATGTCTCTCATTTGCAAAGACTACATGTAATTGCGGGTCTTAAGCTAAGCCCACAGTGGAAATATCTACATCAAAATATTTCATTTCTTATTAAGAATTCATAGTGGCATTACCTCATCCCTTTTCTTTTCTCAGTATATTTCCAGCATGTTTTGGATTTAGATAATTAGCATCATATTTTATACCTCGTTCTTTGTTCTTGCTTGCAGAAATTTTCAGTTGTTTTCTCATTATGCAAGTCCGTCACTGCTCTCAGCTTGTAGATGTATCACACTTGGGGAGATGACGAAAAAGGAAAAAAACATTTAATACCCAGAAGCACAGTGTATCATCTCAATGCCACTTCTGTCACTGTGGCTCTGTGTGCCATGCTAAGCATAGAATAGAGAGGCTCTTTAATAAAGGTTGGAGGATATTTACTAACTACGGTTTCATTGCATTTATTTGTACTACCATCTATGACATGTATTAACAAACCAAAAAATGAGTTCACTTTTAGTTGTATAGTTGTTTAGTTGTATCTTAATATCTGTAAGCTGTAATCTGTGACTGCATTTACAGTCAGGTGCCAAGTCATTAAGAAATAAAAGAGAATAGAAGCTGCTGTATCAAAACTGCTGAAAAAAGCACACTGGAAAGAGAATAGAAATGTAAGTTAAAGTGCAGCAGTACTGTTGTAAATTGTGCTAACACTTTCCGAACACTAGCAGGGATCTTTGAAGTGTTGGAATTATGGCCAACTGGAGGTAAACACTGGCGCTGGAGTTTGAGAATAAAGGCGTTATTCTTTTTGTGTGGAAGGTTCGCTGTGTCTCTGGAAAATAATCTGCCCATTTTACTGCTTCTACATGTTTTTGCCTTGTCTGTTACTTGAAAAGGTCAGTGTGTGCAGACTATAAATGCAGCAGCTGCTTTTGAAAGCAGCGCTGTGGTGACTGTTTGAAGGTGTGTCTGGCTAATAGACTGCTGTCCGTGCCTGCCTTCAACAGATATTTTGAGAGAAGTTAATTAGCAACAAAGTAAACAAGCCACACTTTTCTTGAATCTGTCAAGCTTTCCCGTGGCTTGTGCTAGTGAAGCAACCGTAGACTTTGTCTTCCTCATTGAGATGTTTAGTATCTG
>VURO01046315.1:0-20157 GCA_015108175.1 Pelvicachromis taeniatus | reverse complement strand
AACCTGCTCTCGTCTGTAAAAAGTACAGGGCGCCAGTGGCGGACTTGCCAATTCTGGTGTTCTTGAGCAAATGCCAGTCGAGCTCCACGGTGCTGGGCAGTGAGCACAGGGCCCACTACAGGACGTCGGGCCCTCAGGCCATCTTCATGAAGTCTGTTCCTGATTGTTTGGGTAGAGACATTCACACCAGTGGCCCTCTGGAGGTCATTCTGTAGGGCACGAGCAGTGCTCAGCCTGTTCCGCCTTGCACAAAGGAGCAGGTATCGGTCCTGCTGATGGGGTGTGGACCTTCTACGGCCCTGTCCAGCCCTCCGAGAATAACAGCCAGTCTCCTGAAATCTCCTCCATGTTCTGGAGATTGTGCTGGGAGACACATTAAACCTTCTTGCTGCAGCACGTGTGGATGTGCCATCCTGGAGAAGTTGGACAACCTGTGCAACTTCTGTAGGGTTAAGGAATCGCCTCATACTGCCAGTAGGGATAATTACTCAAGCCAAAACTAGCACAAGTGGAAAACCAGCCAAAAAAGATCAAGAGGGGGGAAACTTGCAATGCACCTCCACATGTAAAACCAGACCTGTTTTGAGGGTTTTCTAGTTGTTGCCACTTTAGTGCACCTGCCGTTAAGTCCATGAACACCAATACAGCTGAAAGGGATTGACAATGACCTCAGCTGCTTAACCAACCAGGAAATTATCAGACAGGTTTAATTGATTTCATGCCAGGTCCAATACAGTAAGTGTTCCTTTAATTTTTGTGAGCAGTGTATATGCTTTAGCAAAAAGGAAAAGTTTTAAACCTAAACTATGAACTAGAAACACGAGTAACCAAACTAATACTCAAAACTGAATATTAGAATTACACAATCCACCTAAAATGATAAAAGTCTAAACAATGCAGAAAATATGTAGTAAATACAAAACACTTCAACAACCCAAGAGTCAACAACCCAGGAAGTCTTGACACAATGACAGCTGGGTTAGTCTTCAGCCTCACTGTGACCCTGAAACAGATACATGGTTATGGAAATGGATAGATGTAGCTTACATATTTATACTTATGTATTCTATTTTCCTTCCACACACTGAGATTAATGATAAAAGGGGGCCAAGGCTAATGCCCTGTGCCAGAATTTTAAAGCAAATGATGTGGATCTGCCTCAAAATTGAAACATTTCTCCTCTTGCTCAGGCTTCATTATTCCACCATGTTTCACGGAATAGTTTTTGCCTAATCTCGCTGTCAGACGGGCTGACAAATAATCACAAGGCAGCCAGAGAGCTCATTCCGCACCAAAGCAAGTCAAAGCAATGCAAGCTTTAATGGATTCTTTCTTTGCATAACTCCTTACCAAGTGTCGTGGATTTGGCCCGGTAGTTTTTCCATAATGTTGCTAAAAAATCAACAGAACGTAAACGATAATCACACACAAATTCAGGAGGACAGACAAATGCATAAGAAACACACTCCTATTTTGATGGAGAAACAATTTATGCCTTATGGCACAAACAACACAAACTGAACATAACTGGTGATAATGAATTACAGCCACACGTGGAAAAGAAAAAGGGACACATTATGCAGTAGTGAGACTGAGGCTACATGCAGTATTACATGTTCCTCCACAGGTGCATTTATCACAGAGCCTTGCAGCTCTTTTTTTCAGCCAGTGGAACTAAGAAGATAAAAACACACAGAAGAAACACTGACAGCTGCTGATTCAAAGGAAAAGACCGATAAGGCAAAGAGGATGGCCATCATTTTGAAACATGACATTAATAGCACTACACAGTATGTTATAATGAGCCCGTACACACCAAGCATACATTTTCTTTTGCTCTGCTTTGCAGTCATGAAGTAACTGTGAAACTGATTTAAATATCTCATGTTATATTGTGTTTACTCCCCTTTTCTGCTGGATTTACTTTGCTAACTACTTGAGTTTCACACTGTTACTGTTTTCTGTTTAATTTTGTAAATCTTACAAATTATTTAAACCCCTCTTCTGAGTGTTTTCTCCCATTTTTTTGGCCTTAGATCTGAAATGGAGCTCTTCAGGTGCCACAGGGAATCATTTGGCGGTCCACTTTTACTCGTTTCGTACGGTACTATAAAAAAGCAGTACCGGTGGGCTGCAGCGGCTGAAGATGGCTCTGTTAAGAATGTTAATGCAACATCCTTGTTTGACAAGATCTTGCATTAATATTTCAGGGAGCAAGCTTTCAAAGGTAAATGTTACATGTAAAAGCCTCATTTTTTCAGGCTCCCTGAGCAAATTGGCTTGGAAAACAAAAGGTCACACTGGGTTTCTTGACAGATAATACACATTGGAGGAAGCAGTGATTGAGTTCGGTAGTTCTGACGAGTAAAAAACTTTCCCTTTGGAAACCGTCATGCATCTTATAACGCTCTTAAAACAACGTCGACCAAGAATGTCATCCTAAGACACCAGTCACTACACGATTATTATTTCACCTCACGTTAAAACGATAGATAACAAACATATATTTAAGGATCCTTTCATTTTCTTTCTCTGTTTCTGAACAACAGTACGTTTGCGTGAACACTGTGGTGCTAGAAGTAGGCCTGTAGAGTTTGATGTTTCCTTTCTTTGCTTTCATGAATATTTAATTCAGCTCACCATCCCCAGAAGGTTCTTCCAAATGAAAGCTAAAACAGCATCAACAACAACTACAACAGCACCAACCAATATGGGAACATGGGCCCAATCACCTACTGTATAACCTCACAGAGGTTATTCGGTGTTATGTAATATTGTTGCATTTTCTTGTCAGTTAGCCTCTCGTGATAAAAATGAAAAGCTAAAGTTGAAAAAAAGAAGAAGAAAGAAACACACAAGAAAGAGTATAGCAAAAAGCACATGCATGTTGTGATCCACCCACAACACACACACACCACATACACATACACTGAGAAAATTCAGGAAGGTAAGAAAAGCTCTGCAGCAGATTCTAGATAATGGCATAAAAGATTAAGGGAAGAATGACTTCAGGAGTCTGTGCTGTACCTCCTTAAGCAGCGAGTGTGAGTACACACGTTAAGGTTTTGTGTTTCACACATTCTGTGTTTGTGTAGAAGATGGAGGGAATGTCTATGTGGAGTTATGGTTAAATGTGCACACTATGATGACATGAACGAAGTAGTGTTGTGTGTGTGTGTTGGAGGTTTATGGTCCGTGGAGGAGATAAACCCAGAAAGCTCAGTATAAGATGCAGATTGCAGAGGTAAGGACAAGAATTGCTTCAGAAAAAAAAGTTTAAGAGGGAAGATGGAGAAACAAGAAAAAAGTGATGAGAAGAGGACAAAGAACAGGAAAAAACATAGAAATCTATATTATAAGCGTTATGGATAAAGTTCTTATTCTTAGCCAATTACACTGAATATTTACCTGCTAAAACGACATCTGATTATCACATTATTATCTCTAGATATCCAAACTTCAAGATCTCCTTCCACTGCTGAGTAGAAAGAAACCTTTTATGTCTTAACTTTTAATATCAAAGTTTTCAGAATCCTGTTATTCAATCTCTTGGGATTAAAACAACAAATTGAAGTGGATCATTATGAAAAATCAAATGCAAAGAAATCAAGTAGCATTACTGAATGATAAAACTTCATGCACCTTGTAGGATAACATTTATCATGAACTAAATCAGCTGTAACCTCCAACCAAATGTTATGCAAATAACATTTAGACTTGAGCCTCAAAAGTCACATGAAAATATTGCTTTATGACAAGGACTAACAGGTAAATTATGGTTTAACAATGCTAGTGGATTAGCAACCTGTGGGCAGCTTCAGACTGGCTCTACCTGCAGAGAGCGTCTATTATCAAATGAGGGGAGTGTCAAAACTTGTAAAATCATAATGTGGTCTTGTGGTGAAGAGTGAAGTTGTAGCTGAAGTGAAGTGAATAGCTGAAGTGTAACCAAATGTTAGAAACCTGTTTTGTTTTTTTTTGTTTTTTTTTTTAATCTTTAATGTTTTTGTTTGTTCTGCTATTCCTGGTGAACTCTGCTGTCACCCCCTGCACTGGTTTGGCCCACTTGTTAGCCAGTCAGCGTCATCCACGTGGAGCAAAGTGCAGTTGGGATTTTGGAGGAATGACAGTTAGGATCAGGTGTAGTGGAAACTGGTGTTAGTAATTCAAAGAACAGAGCACTTCGCTCTTACCAGACAAGAAAAAGGAAATGTAAGGCCCCATGCATAACTAAACACGAGCAGCTGATATATTCTGTGATGTACTTTTGAGAAGAATGCATTATTTACATGTTTGATAAAGTAAATACTCTTTGTTTACTCATACAAAGGTTAGCATAACTTTCTTAACATATCACTAACTAAGGAGAACAGGGACTGTCCACGCCACATGCTACACTGATAAACAAACTGCATGTAGCAGGAAGTGAGAATATCTGTATTTTAAACAAAAGCCAAGGGAAAAAAGTAATACTTTGCAGAAACAAAACTAGCTAAAAAGCTGACAACGCAGTTAAGAATTTCACAACATATGTGGATAGAGGTGATCAGTATTGTTTGGCAGCAGAATAAGGGATGACAATCAAGTTGTTGTGCTACTCAGTGTTATAGGTGCTAACATTTACATCTTACTCTGCAGTCTCATTGCCCCAACCAAACCAGCCGATAACAGTTTTGATGAGATCAAGGAAATGCTGAAGATTTGCTAAAGATTTATATCTGACACCAGTGATAGAGGAACGTTTCAGGTTTCACAAAAGTGAAATCAAAGATTGAATCTACACCTGAGTACGTGGCAGAGCTCCTTAGATTAGTGGAGCATTATCAGTGTAGGGTGAAGCTGTCACAAGCACAAGCGACAGGCTTGTGTGTGGGCTGCACAATGAGGGCATTCAGAAATGGCTTCCACAAACGATAGACTAACATTGACTTGGTCTGTGAAGATCCCCATATCTAAGAAGCACAGTAGAAAATATTGGCAAGTTAAAAGATGAAAATGCTACGTAAAAGCACGGTCGTGCACAAGGTGCACACAAAACAATGCTATAACAAAATGCAGCCTTCAATCAATCAATTTTAATCAATTTATTTACAAGCATATTTAAAAACAACACAGGTTGACCAAACGAGGCCATGGTCCTCAGCTGGAAAAGGGTGGACTGCCCACTCCGGGTCAGGGACGAGTTCTCGGGTATCTTGAGTATCTTGTACTTTTGTATCCACTATAATTTAATTTAGTTAAACTCAATTAAGTTCCATGAAATATTTATTTTTATAGCACCAAATCACAAAAGAAATACATTCAAGGTTGTTTATTGTAAGATAAAGACCCTAAAATAATACAGAGAAAACCCAAACAATGAAACAACCACATATGAGAAAGTACTTGGCGACAGTGGAAAGCAAAAACTCCCTTTTAACAGGAAGAAACCTCAGGCAGAACCAAGCAAAGGGAGGGGCAACCATCTGTCGAGATTGGTTGGGGGTGATTAGAGAGACAGGACAATCCACCCCCCGCCCTGCCCACTGTACTGTAGAAAAGAGCCAGAGATTAAAGTACTCGGAAAGTTTTACACATTGTGTATCAGAATATGATAACCACCAACAAAAATCTCACCTCTATTTTTGGAATATCCATCCATCCATTCGCATCCGCTTATCCTTTTCAGGGTTGCAGGGGGCGCTGGAGCCTATCCCAGCTCTCTTAGGGCGAGAGGCGGGGTACACCCTGGACAGGCCGCCAGTCTGTCACAGGGCTAACACACATAGACAGACAACCAGTTGCACTCACAGTCACTCCCGCTTTCACACCTATGGGCAATTTAGATTTTCCAATTAACCTATCCCCACTAAGTGGGGGAAGCCGGAGTACCCGGAGAGAACCCACGCAAACATGGGGAGAACATGCAAACTCCACACAGAAAGACCTGATGGTGGAATTGAACTCAGGACCTTCTTGCTGTGAGGCAACAGTCCTAACCACCGTGCTGCCCAATTTTTTTGGAATATATGATATTATAATATTTGGCACTCATAATTCATTTAAGCTACAGAGGCAGTAATTTTAGCTTTTAACCACTTTTCCGCACTGTGTGTGTGTGTGTCAAAGGATTGTGCTAATGCAGTGAAAGACTGTCTGGGGACAATACTCTTCCCCCCCAGACTTGAAAACAACCAAGGTACACGGAAAATCTTCAGTCTCCTTGGACAGCTGTTTACACATAACCGTAAAACAGAAGTCATACTCAACAGATGTTTTAACATTTAGCAGCAATTATTTTAAGCATCAAAACACAAATCCTTTATTAATGATGACAATTTTAAATTTATATCCCAAATATCCATCCATCCATTTTATTCCTAAGGCCGTACACGCTGGACAGGCTGCCAGTCTCTCACAGACAGAGAGAGACAGAAAGACCGTTCACACCTACTCAGGGCTGTGCAGAGATGGGGGGGTGCTCAAAGTTAAAAAGGGGCACATAGAACCCCTGTGCCTTACCTGTGCTCTTTTAAAACCAGCTAGTGAGAGATCCACTGCCTCACACAGCTCCTTTTGACACTGTTTCCTCCTCATGTCCTTACAGGCCATGTCTGGACATGACCTGTACACATAAAACAAGCACACACACATTCATACACATACAGTAACATTTTATACCTTCTCCAGAATACTGTAAATACTATGACCACAAGTTTGCATCATGATGCTGATCCAGAATACTTCCCTTATTATTTATTCCTAGTGGTATAATAGGAATACCACTTTTTTATTTCTAACAAAAGTAGAAATAAAAAAAAAAATGAAGTAACACATATAAAATAATGTATTTATGTGGATTTGTTGTGTTTGACTATCCACTCTGTGCAGACAGAAAGCTTATTAAATGTTTAAACTGTAGATATACAATAATTTTGCTGCTGTATAAATCAGCATTTTGTCATATTTAATATAATAATCTATAATTATGTGTATATGCATATTAGATTGTTTTTAGTGAAATATAAGCCCTCCATAAAAACAGGGAAACGCTCTGTAACTTACTTTTAAACTAAATACGTTCCCTAAAACAGTGGACAGAGTTACAGACCTTTGACACCCTTACCAAGTTAGCTAGCAGCTAATGACCAGCACACATGTGCAGGTAAGAAAAGGACAGGCAATGTTTGTCGTGCTGTTGCACACACCGTTGCTGTTGCTCTTTTGTTTCAATTCGTCATTTGTAACAAGACAACTTACCAACGTGTACATAATAAGCCAATACTGCTGTGTGCTATAGACTGCAGTGTATACTGTACATCCTATTTACTGCTTTTTGTTGCATCAGTCTGCGTCTCTCAAATAATTTATGTTTCTCCTACAGCACCGCACCGCTCAGATGGAAAAAAATGCGCGTGCTCTTTGCAATCTTGTTCCCGGCTTGTAACCAGCGTGCTCTGCCGTCAAGGGTGATCATTGGTTAATGGTAGTTATATGACTGATCCTAGCTAGATTTATTTAGCAAAACTAAATATTATTGTTGAGGGGCACAGTCAAGGGCACCCATCAGGAAAGGGACAGGTGCTCAAGCCCCTTTTGCAACCCCCTCTGCACGTGCCCGCACGTACTGCCACTTCAGAATCACAGAGAGAATTACATGTGTTTGGACTGTGGGAGTTGAGTTTAGAATAAAGGGAGCTTTGCTGCTGCTGGAACAGATTTATTAATGTAGTTCATATCATTTGACTTTTATTGCCTCTTTTTAATAAAGATGTCTGGAGCAGGAGTTATCCCTATAGGCACGTTCCGGATGTTGAACAAATGTCATGTTGTTATTTTTGTTTATCTATTAAATAAATAGCAGTAGGACAATATAAATACATATATCTACACACATCAGAATAGTGAGGTGTTTTTGCTGTTTATAAAGTCAAACTACTGATGTCATTAATACTAACCTTTTACAGGTTTTCCTGTTCTTTCTCTGTTTTCAACACGGTGGACTTGTCAACTGTAAATAAAAGATGGACATAGCTTTCGTGCATGATGTGAATATGTTATCTACCTGATGATGGATGCGAGAAGAGTGGCTGGTGTGCCAAATTATAATACCTGCCTTAAAGGGGCAGCACACTTACTATTCCTGTAAGGTGTAAAGATGCTGGTTAGTGGGGCTGTTGGAATGGTGGAGCACTGCAGCTGGTTGAGTAATGGTGATGCTTTAAGTGCAGCTACAGGAGATGGGCTACACCTGGGGGCAAGCTCACTATGTGGCAGGGGACAGGATTAAATATAGGGAACTTGCTGTGGGTTTATGTTGCAGCCAAATACCGCTGCTAGTGTTCCTCCTAAAAAATCTCATTTGTGACCTCTTGCATGGGGAACATGCAGCATTAAGTTTCAGTGAGGAGCCTTAAAAGTGCACAAACTTATTTGTGCATGTGCACACCGAGCAACTGAAACCTTGACAGCAAGCATCAAACATCACTTATTAACCATACAAACAACATAAAACATGTATTTCAGCGTGTGCTTGGGTGGGTTGATAAGAATCTGCCGACTCTGTGTGTGTATTTGTGTGTGTGTCGTTCATGCTAATGTGTACTTCCTGTGGTGTCCTAGTTTTTGCCTGGCAGTCTTTGAGGTCAAATAAGGAGCAAACTTTCTGCATCATGTAAAGAAGAATCCCTTCCACAGGCACAGTAGCGCACACATGTGCATGTGCTGCTACATGCACACGCTTACACACACTCACATGTGAACACGGATGAAAACAATAATTCTCAGTACAGGTTGGACGCACTGTCAGGATACACTTCTATAGATGCAATTAAAGCAGTACTATCATCCACATAATCACTAACATACACAAGGAAAAGAGACTACCAGTTTCCATGGGTCCTGCAGGAATGGGAAGACACACACACACACAAACCCACACACACACACGGATGCACGCACGCACGTCCAAATCTTGAGAACCATGCACCATGACAATTTAATGCACATGAAATATAAAACTGTCAGAGAAAGCACAGAAGACACACAGACACATGCAGAGGGCAGAGCGGTGTCACATACCATCACCATAGACAGGTCAGCATACGATGACACAGCCAAGATGGACACCACAGCTAGCAGGCATATTGCTACCCAACAAACACACACTCAGGAACAATTTATTGCGAGCAAAAAGCAGACATCATGGGACCTGACGTGGGCTGGGGGTTTTCATCTGATTGGCTGTCACATGCACTCTGGTTATCGTGACAACGGCTGTCCCTGCAGGATAGTGGCAGCCCGAGCTCGGCATGGAACTGAGCCATGACACTGATGAGAGCGATGGAAACTTTTTGGCGCTTCCGCATGGATTTCCATTTAGTGAACACTAATAATTATAATTTAATGAGCTATTAATTTAACATTTGTCCACAAAGGCTGTTAGAAAGTGTTACAAAAACAGAGGTCCGGATTATTTAAAGGTTCTGATGAATATTAGGAGAAGTAACATTATGATTTCTTTCAATGTCCCAAAGTCCTCTCAATTCCTGTCCATTTTGGGGCTAAAGTTGTAAAAAAAAAAAAGAATTTCCACCATCCACTAGTTGGTTCCTCAGAGTTTACTCACTCTTTGTTGAATATCACATTATTGCTGATTGCAAATATCTTATTTCACCCCGGTATGTTTGTGTGTATCGCCTTATCTCATTCTTTTCCATTTTGCTGAAAAAAGTCCCATTAAAAGGTTATTCTGTTGCCTCAGTGTGTGATTCTCCAGCTCGGATAATGAAGCCACGAGAGACACACATTCATAGCAGAGTTAAATAATTTCTCTCTCTCTCTCTCTCTCTCTCTCTCTCTCTCTCTCTCTCTCTCTCTCTCTCTCTCTCTCACACACACACACACACACACACACACACACACACACACACACACACACACACACACACACACGCGCTGTCTCTCTCTCTCGCAGAGGGGACACAGAGTCTGTGATTGGAGTTAAATCACTTGACCTTTGACCTCTTTCTGGACCAATGAGAACATCCCAGACGCCCGGGAGCAGTTCTGAAGAAAGCCTATAAATAGCAGGCAATTTAGAACAAGAGAGGAGTGGGCATCCCAGATTAATGACTTCTCTCTGCATGCATTTTACTACTTTTTGTTCTGCTCGTCTTATCTTTCTTCTTCTACCGCCACGCTTTGCTATCTCGCTCGCTCTTTTTTGTGCTCTCCCAGCACATTCTTACTGCCTGTCACTTCACACTTATTGTCTTTGGATAGTGCTTGCTGCTTTCATGGCGCGTGCGCTCGCGAGTGTGTTTCGTAGTCGTACAGTGACACGGAGATGGCAGTTTTTCTTGTGAAGATTCTTAGTCATCCAGGTCATGGTTATGCAAGATTCGAGAGTTTGTGTTGATAAGATTACTGTAAGACAAATTCTACAGTCAAACATTTTATGACACGGGGAAGTTGCAGAGTGCCCACTGATGGACAAACTATGCTTTACTATCATAGTTGATGGGTGTTCTCATTTATTCATTCTTTGCTTTCCAAATTTTTATCTATAGGCAGTGTTGGGGGAGTGATGTACCGGCGTGGCGTATTTGAAATATAAAATGTGAGAAAATATCAGAATACATTACTCACAGTGAGTAACTTAACGGAATACGTTACAAACTACATTTTGGGCTATGTTTTCTGTAATCTGTAGTGGCATACATTTTAAAAGTAAACTTCCCAACACTATTTATAGGTTGTTGATGTTGAGCGTTGGTGTTAAAAAGGAGGATGATCTGATGCGGTGACCCCTAAAGGGAGCAGCTGTGAAAAGGTATTGATCCCAGTGATATACTGGTTGGACTATATTTTACATGCTCGATATGTGATTCAAGCTAGCAGTGCACACTTACAATCATGCATCGCATTTCACTTTGTGAAAACAGCCATGAGGCCTCTTAAATTGTTATCATCTATTATCATTTATGCATTATGATTGATGAGTTTTATTCAGTGAAGCAATAACGTGGAGTCCTCTTCAAACCATCCTGATTTTGCAGAAGAAGCTTTTGGTCATAAAATACTTCCTCCTCTCAATATTGTTGTTCCTAATGAAGGGAAATCCATTTTTGCTGTGTAACTCCATTAACTGTGCGAGAATATGATGAGGCACGATACTTAACCCAATAACAAATCTGAAAACTCATTTAAAGGAGACGCAAACGGCAGGAACGTGTCAAGCAAATTTAGATGTAAGCTGTAGGACTGGTTGGATAATACCATCAGACTGTTTCTAAACAGCAAATGAGCAACAGTTTTTTTTTGTGTTGTTTGCACACACACACACACACACACACACACACACACACACACACACACACACACACACACACACACACACACACACACACACACACACACACACACACACACACACACAGTTTTTCCCTCTGTAGAGACTACGTGTGATTATGTTTTATGGGGATTTTTGAGACATGTACCCTAATAAGAACGTACTTTTAATAATATATAAGTTCAGGATGTTTCTGTGAATTATTCTCAAAACTGAGTCTTCTGTTTAAATAAATACACTTGAAGCAGATTATTGTACATAATCCTTTAGTGCAGCTTTATCAGCCTACCTAACCTATCTGTGACAAGAAGAGAACCCCTAAAACAGTTGTACAAAACACACACATATAATAATAATCGATAGTGCTTATTTTTTAAACCAGTCACTTTTGGCACAGCATTCAGGAGTTTATCGACTAGCCGAGCACGATTTCCAGATTATTATTTCTTCCTTTGTGCAAAACTCAAAACACATGCTGAGCCGCTAAAACACCTTCTGCCTTGTGACGCACTTGCAAAGTGTCGCTTTCACGCAACAAAGGTTAAAAACGACTAAAAATAACCACCGCGCCGTTGTCATCAACACAATGGCTCACGATTGCTAACACACGCTTCTAATCATGTGATGCGCTAAAACCAATCAATAAATAGGATTAGGCAAGAAAAAAAAAAAAAGCTGTGGAACTCCAAGTGGCTTTTGTGAGTTCAACTTTCATTCACTAATGGAGCGGAACAATAAAAGAGAAAGATTAGTGCTGAAAGAGGAGGCGGCTGATTTAAAAAGCGATAGCAGAGAAAAAGCAACAGCTGTAATTTCATTTGAAAGTAGATAATAGATCACAATGTCGTGCATTATATGATTTTTTTTGTTAACCAAATTTTATGCATGTTTTTCTTTTACCCCTATCCCTTCATCAATGTCATTAAAGATTTTAGCCTCAGCTGGTGCTGGAAAGTATTTATTGCCGTTGATGGAAGTTACTCTTGGATATGTAAAATGTGGATTTGACACACTCGATGAGTCTGCCGACAGGGCACATCATCTGTGATATAGCCTGACCTAAAAACAGACCAGAGGCTTTTGCTGAATCAAAATGAATAACAATAGTAATTTGTTTTGAATAGTCTGGTTGCATTTTAATAACCAAAAGGGTAACTTTTTCTTCTCTTAGCTTAAATTAGAGTACAAAAGAATATATAAAATATAAAAAATTTTTTTTTTTAACTCAATAATAATGCTTTAAAGTTTGATGAATTTCAACATGATCGATTACATTATGATTCTGTTTTAAATCTACACCACGGCTTAAGCCACAATGTAGCTACGTGTCAGTGCGCCCTGCATCTGCTATGACTGGCCCATTACTGCTTCATCCTATCCACATATCCCGCCAAGTAGGAAAAGAATTGTTCAATTTAAAGAAACAAACAATCAACCTGGTGTTGAGATGGAGAAATTATGGAGCAAAGACTTAAGGAAGTTGATCACTTCCATAAGCCACAGCATCGAGTTTACGTTGTTTTAAGAATGCAGAAGTAAAAACTAAGCCATAGGCATTAGATCCTGTGACTAATTCTCCAAATGTGCTTGTGTTTGGTGTTTTCTGAGCTCTGTTGTGATACATGGCTAATTCCATTCACGTGTTCTGGTGATCCAGTGTAAACAGCGCCTAATTAGACAACCAAAACGAATAAATCTCAGCAGAATAAAAGCCCAGCAGCACTGTGACCTTGAGGACCTATTCTACAGGGCTGGTGACTCAGAAAAAATAAAGGTGGTTTGCCTAGGGAGACCTGGCTACTCTCCAGCTGTTCAGGTCTTTGCAAATCACAGAACTCTAACCTGCAAGCTCAGCCAGTGTGAAAGGTTAAAATGGTGATAAATATAACAAGCTAACCGAAGATATTTGAATGAGACGGGCTGAAATCATGAATAGAAAAGCGAGAAACACAAAGAGAAAAAAAGAGAAAAAGAAAAACTTATAAGAAAGGCCAATATGAGAAAACGAGGCATGCTCTATATCTGCAGATTGTGGCTGAACTCATAATTAAGCGCAGCCATCGAAATAGCATTTACAAAACACTGAAAAGTGTTTTAAAGGTGCACACAGAGCCTACAATTGTTACAGTGAGTCAGCTTATGTTAATTATTATCCATTGTTGCCACTGATTGTGGTTATAATATTTTGAATGTTCCAAAAAAGTCAAATTTTCACAGGAACCAGAAAAAACGAAATTTCAGATCTTCCGAGCTGCGTGTAAACGAAGGGTCTTCTGACCATACTGCCACTCCCTTTGTGCATGAGTACAGAAGCATATGACTTTACTGCAGGATTTTGGAAAAAGTATGTAAATATGTGTAAAATAACTTTGCATTTAAACCCAATATCCCCAAGTAATGTCAGCCCTGTTAACATAGTTCAATTTAAGCTCATGAACAAACAACAAATGCTCGTGTTTTTCTCCAAGGGATGAAGCGAAGATGGAGGAATAGTTCAAAGGATGTCATGGTAATTTTTTCTGCCACCTTTGGTTAGAGTCATTGGACCTTTTATAATACCTTAGTGTGTCCCTGTGTTCACTTTAACACAAGTGCACGCACGTGCACGTGTGCACATGCATTTGCTTTGTTTGTGATTCTATATATGGATGTAAGAACGTGCCCGTTTGTGTATTGTTATGCATGCAAACACTTGTATTTGTGCACATAGGTGTGTGCTCATGTGCAAGTGGCTCCCTGCAGCGGCCCTCGGGCCGTGGCTTCATTAAACATTTCATTAATGTCAAACATAATTTGCATCATCAGACTAAACAAGCCCCGTTCACACACATACTCTCACACATGCTCCGACAGAGACCCAAACAGCGTCAGAAAAACCTATGTGACATGTTCTCAGCGGAAAGACGAAATTAAAGCTACACACTGTATCATAATGTATCACATGTGTCAACATACAGAACACATAATGACAAGCTGATTTTTACACAGACAAACATATTTTTTTTATGACATGTAGGGTATGGATGAAGTTATCTGGTTGTCTGCATATATTATCGGTATTATTTTTTGTTGTGTATGCCACGTATGAGTCATCATTGTGATCCACCCTCTGTGGCTGAAAATGAAGCCAATTCAGAAGTCATACAGTAAATGCTGCTGTTCCCCATTGGGCTACTTGACTGGCTTCACCAGTGTGTCAATACAAAGTCAAAATAAACATGGTTACAGTCTGAAAAAGGGCTACATAGCTTATCTCCCTTACAAAAACTATACAGAGGATTAGTTCATTTACATGTTTATATAAAAAAAATATGTACTTAAATTTTATTAAGACAAATTTTTGCTTAAAATGTATGCTTTATGATTAAAAGTGTGGTCAGGAGTGACAGGTTTGAAGTCACCTAGTTGTTGGTTGTTTGTGATGTGGACAATTGTACTAGTAGACTAACATATATGAGCATAAATTACCAGATGTTTCTATAATTTTATATTTATAAATTAAATTAAATATTTATAGAGAGAAAGGGGAAAAATGACAGAGCAATGATGACTGACAGAGTTTCTTTAAAGCAGAGAAGTCTAAAAAGTACAGGGAACCTCTCGTCCAGACGTCTTTTAGACCTTGAAGAATGGGTCTGAGCAAATTGAGGTTTCTCGTGTCATGTGCACATTGAAAGTGATACAATCACCAGTTTTTAGTGTGTATTACGAAATGTTTATTCCCACACTGGTTGGCAAGTGGTATCAAAAATTGCTGGCTTTCTGTGCAACTGATGCAAGCCTGGGAACTGGTCAATGACACAAAACAGATATCGTCCCTGACCAGCTGGCAAGTGGCTGCTCGAGAGTTTTGGAAGTTTCTATATGCTAAGAGGTATGCTGCACGGACAACCTCAAAGCCATTACTTTGGATGTTAGCAGGTTGCTGTGGTCACGTTGCATGGAAGATGTATAGTTGCCAGCGTGTCTTTTGTCCTGTCTTACTCTCCTTACCTCCAACTGCCTGTGGCACTTGGCTGCCTTACCCTGAGTGTGGTTCTGCTGGAGGTTTCTTCCTGTTCAAAGGAATCTTTCCCACTGTCGTCAAAGTGTTTGCTAATAGGAGATTGTCTAATTGTTGTGGTTTTGCTGTATTATTGTAGCGTCTGTACCTTACAGTATAAAGTGCCTTGAGGTGACTGTTGCTCTGATTTAGCGCTATATAACTAAATTTAGCTGGAAACAGACCACTGACCTTCAAAGTAAAGACTGCTCATTTTTAAATGTGCTAGTTTTAAAACTAAGCTAAAACTTAGGTGAATCTTCTCCATTTGTGTTTTGCAGTTTCACTACTGCTCAGTGAGTAGGTGGTGAATATGTGGTGAAGTAGTTTCCATGCAAACTACAAGCCACCAACGAATCCTGTCAATGACCAAGTTAATGACATGAAGGTTTTTGTCCAGCACATTTTTTATAATCCAGCTCCCATGTTGGTTGCCAGCAACCTCCAGCAACCACTCGACAAACTGGTTGGTGAATACATGGCTTTCCAAAATGGCAGGAGGTTGCCATGGGGTCACTCACCAGCCTTTAGGCTTATGTGCCTAAGACCTTATTTTTGTTGTTTTCCTATTGCTAGGCACCCATGTGGTTGGAAAATATCACCTCTGATGCTAGGCATCATCATCGTCAACTTCACAAGCAATGACAAAGCCTGACTATTCACAACACTTAACGTGTCAGCTATAGCTTTGTAGTCTTCTCACAGCAGAAGTTTCGTATCGCATCTATTTTAAGACACAGAAGCAGGAAACAAAATCGAAAAAAGTTAGATAAACTTTTTTATTACTTGGAAAATCCTGCAATGGTTTACATAAATGATTCACATCCACACTCGAATCATTTCAATTGGCTGTGCTGAAACCAGACAGGACGCAAAGTGCTGAAATGGCAGGAAACCCTAATGAGGACACTGGTGGCAAGTGTGTGTCCATGTGGGTGTGTAGGATAGAGAGCGAGGGACAGCGAGAACACTCGCTACAAAGAGCCGATAGCCAGAGCTTTCATCAATTAGATCGAGTCTTACAGAAAACCAAAGACTTGAGTATCTGAACACGTGTTCAAAATTCCTAGAAGGAAAAGGTTTCACCATTGATGTAAACTACATATATGCAAACTGAACAAGATATCAGCTAATTAACAGTTTACGTGGGTCTATCTTTTTATATTTTTGATACACTAAGTGAGAGACATTGTATCATGGAATATGGGGGTCAATCAGAAAAGGCTTACATGACAAAAACAACACAAAACACACTTACACAGATGTGTGATTCCTAAGTGGGGCTTATGTTGCATGCATTCAAATGACATTATGTACTTTGTGTGCTCAATGGACATACCTCTCCTTTTCATGTTTTACTTTGAAGAGGTTAATTTTCCACTCCAGTAACAAGCTCATCTGATGACAGACCTTCTCCAAAGGGTTTTTCCACCCCCTCGGCCCCTCGTGCCCTACAGGCTTTTTTTAGTATTTAGCTTTAGAAAAAAGTGCCCTGATTAAAGTGAGGTTGGGGTGGATTTGATTAAAGGGGACGGGGAGTGGACCTGACTCAAGGCTTTATTGTTCTCCCCATCCCCCCTTACTGATTAATTGGGATATTTCTCATCCCACTCCCGAGGCCATGGCAGATTGCAGAGTCAGATTTTTTTTTTTTTTTACTTAAAACCACAGCCCACAGAAGTGAGCTTTCTGAACCATTTAGGTGCCTAAAGTGTGGCTTAAATGCAATGCAGAGCTGATGAAAGACAATCAATAGTGGAAAGAGGTGGCTGTGTGTGTGTGTGTGTTATCGGGGATGGGGTTGGGAGGGGCAGACTCAGTTTGCGTGAAGGTGAATTAAAAGTTCTCAAAAGTGCAACAGTACAATAATAGCAAGTGTGTTAAAACAAACTGTGGTATGCACTGTCATTGGATAACATTTAATTTGGAATATTGACATTATTCAAGACTGTGTTTAAATGCAGATACATGTCAACGTCAGAGAGAATAGACTGAAAAAGAGAGCAGCAGTTCTCTGAAAATTATCTTGCTTATGCCAGAGGTTAAAAAACTACTCTTTACAACCAAGATACTGTATACAGAAGAGCATCTCTAAAGACAAAACAGGTTGAACCTTGAGGTAGATAAGCTATAGCACAGCACCACACTGGTGATAAGTGTTGCTTGGGCCCGGAGTGGATAACCAAGCTGATGCTATGATGTGAGAGGTGGGGGACAGGTTGCCAGTCCATTACAAGGCTAAGGTACCGGAAGAGCTTCTTCCCTGCAGCTGTCAGACTCCTGAACTCTGCCTCCCGACATCTGACCCACATTAAACCCATGGACAGAACACATACACACCCACAATGGACAAAAACAAACAAATGGACAACTGTACCCTCACACACACAATAATAACATGGACTCACCACCACTCACAACCACTAGCACTTTATATATATTATTTATATATTTATATATATTTCTGTATAGTTTTTTCATATTTACATCCTGTTCATAGCCTGTACATACAGATATTTGATGCAATATTTTAGATTTCATTGACATTATAAAAGTGTTCTCTAGTTTATTTCTTCATTTTTCAGGTGTATATATATATATTTTTTTACCTCTCTCTGTGTTTTCATATTAATTGTGAAAGGTCAAACACAGCAGACTGCTGCACAGCACAAGTGTCTGAGTGAAACAGTCCATTAGGGCTTTAAATATCAGATACCTAAGAAAGCCTTTCAAAGGACCTATTTTTGCATAAGTATGAATGAAATGACCTTCAACATGTATAAACAAATCAGTGACTCAATACCTGCCATAAAAGCCCCAACTCATAAACCCTCTAACCTTTAAAAAATCGATACAATGAACAAATGTTAAGGTTTTATATATGGAATGGTATTTTTGCTGGTCTAATGTTAATTGACTGCATGCATTTCTGTAATGTTCAATGCAGGCCACAGCAGGAAACCTTTTCTTATAAAAAACCAACATGAGTAATTCCTGCATACTTTTGTGCAGAAAAAAGTTTGCTGACTGAACTGAGAGTTTTTTGTTTTTTTACATCTACGCCTTCTTGGCAATTTTGTGGTTCAGTATCCTCCCCGGCCTTCAGCGTAAGGACTGGAGCAACTTTCTTAGTGGATGACATGCTCTACCTCCTGAGCCACAACCTCCCCCTCATATCGTGCCACTTGATTGGGGCCTTAAGAACACATTTACAATAATTTTTGATCTGAAGTATAGATTCAAATTTATGTTGAAAGAATTTATAAATCTTTAAGTGAAGTCTAGATTTTGTGTAAGAGAATATTCTGTTGTGTTTTTTGGAATTGGGACACACATCACATACACGCTTTCTGCCCCACATGCTTCCAGATACAGGAGGCACATTCCCAATCTGGGTGTTAGCTTTCAGGTCGACCCACTATTAATTGCCCCCTGTCTTCATTCTCCACTATGACTGCTGTGAGGTTGTCTTCAAGAAAGTTTGTTTTTTTGCTTTGAGACCCGTTTTTAGACTCTCATTTTCACTGGCACCATTCAAGTTGATTTGAGATTTACAAATAGGATTCTTATTAAACATGCTAAAAGTGTTCTGTTTTCATTCGCCTAAGGTTTTTTTTTTTTTTGAGTCAAATATAAGCACGCACGCTTTTTAGCACATTCATGAAAACCACAGGTGATGGGAAGCTGATCCCAGTGAAGTGAGTTCTACCAGCTTGATTGCTGGTTTGGAAGCCGAATAATACATCACATACTGGGTGAGTCATAAGCGTTAGACACTGTTTTGTCTTAGAGCCCACAGGGTATGACAAGGCGCCATGTAAATAAGCAATAAAAGCTAAAAGTTCAACATTAGAAACCAGAATAAATAGCAGGTTTTCACAGACAGGCGCAGAACCCAAGACGACCAATTAGAATAAAAATGCAAGAGAGGGGAGAAGAGGAAGTAAGAGAGTTGGGGATGGAGAAAGAGGGGCTAAATGTTGAATCTCTAATTGGCCTGAAGTTGGAAGATATGTGTGCATATGTGTGTGCCTGCTTGTATGTGCAACAGTAAAGCAAGTAATTATGTGTGAGAGAGCCCCTCATTATAAAAGGCTCTTGCAGCTGTTATTTAATGAAAAGCAGCAGCCTTCCAGAAAGTACCATGCAACAGTAATGCCACAAATCACTCTCTTGATGTTTATCTCTGAGTACAGCGAGAGGGGGTATCGTTCACATCTTTCCTGGAATCCTGTTTAACATTATTGTCTCCAAAGATTACATGAATAGTACCACCTGCAATTTTAACAGCATGAAAGACACACTCCTAGTGACAAAAATAGATTTGTGACATTCTGGGGAATGAATGCATGAATGAATAGATTAATAAATGGATGAACTCATCCTTTTATATCACTGCACAATGTCAGAAAGTATAACAAAACTAATACACTGTCCTGTAATGGTATGAAGTAATGAAATAATTACAAAATAACTTTGCAAATAGGTTACTTTTATGTTACATAAGTTATATTTGATAGCGTAATTTAAGAGCATTTAAGTGACTTTGATATATCTTCACAGGTGTATTAGGAAAATGCATCAACCACAGCATTGCTGGCATTGTATAATGTGCTTGTAGCAAGCTATACTGGACACTATACTGGATACAGTATGATGAAAGTTGCTGTAAACCAGTCAATGAAAGAGGGTAAAAAACCTGATGTCAACAAAATGCGGGAATAGTCTGAAATGTAGTTTGGTAGCACTTTATATTATAATGTTATACTATTAAGCATTACTA
>VURO01046313.1:0-27622 GCA_015108175.1 Pelvicachromis taeniatus | reverse complement strand
GTTTGTGTGGTAGTGGATTTAATGTACGTTTGTAAATCTTACTTTCCCAGACGTATCATGCACAGGCCCATGAGTTCTGTAGGTTATCGTGTTCTTCAAGTTAAATCATTGTACAGTGTTCATTATGTTACTATTGCTATGCAAATTATTTGTATAAAAGACGACCAGACGATGCCGTACTACTTTTAAGTGGTTGTCATGCGTATTCTTAAAATAAAGAAGTGTTTGTGTTTTACTTTTGTTTAATAAATACGCTCTTTACTATCCTGAGTTTGGGTTTTTTTGACCCGCCGTCCACATATGTGAACATCACATTTTGGGTTGTTTAAATAAAAAAAAAAACAACATTCTGCTCTACAAGGGCCTGATATCTCCTTACGAGGACATTATACTGCCACTGTTCAATCGAAATTTAAAAAGAATGTCCTCATATGTGACTCTCATTTTTCTCAGAAACAAAAATTGGGTAAAAAAAAAAAAAAAATCTGGTAATTCTTTGTTTTTACATTCATCAGGTCCCAATCAGCCCAAATAGCAATGAGAAATTAAAAATGCATGCCATGAACGAGTTCGGGTCTTAGGAGGTTAAAGGAAGTGCGACTGTGGGAAGGAAAAACTCTATTTTGACAGGAAGAAACTTCTGGCAGAGCCAAGCTTATTGAGGGGCGGGTATATGCCACTACCATTTGGGGATGGTGGGAGAAAGCGTGATTTAGTCTTCTGTGGGAAAGGCATGTCGTAACTTAAAACTCAATAGGAAAACGCTTTAACTTAAGACCTTCTACATTATTCAGTTGCTGCATGCTGCGTCGATCCAAAGTGTAGTTACATGTGCAAATTTGATATGAGGGCATCATCAAGCACAAATTTGTGCTCTGTTTATATTCTCTATAAAATTAATTTTTTACTGATGCTCGTCAGGGACACAAATGCTTCAGGCACTATTGAAAGGCATGAAACAGCAATAGGAAATCAATCTACCAGGCGAATCCCAAAAGGTTGAGTGTCTTCATCTGGACGTAGCGTTTTCAGTGGGAGAAACGTTTCGTCACTCAGTGACTTCTTCAGTCTGTGCTGACTGCAGGGTTTCTTTTATAACCAGTACATTTGCACAAATGACTGAAACTAGCACCACTGAAGGAACAATGGGCTGGGAGGTCAGTTCCTTGGGTTTTGATCAGTAGTTGTTGATCAATGGTCATGAGAATTTGCATATTAATGATTAAGGATTCCAACCCTGTTTGTTGGATTTTTATTCCTGAGTGGACATCGGCAGGTTTGTTTTCCCGCACCCAAAAAACTATGACATCACAATAAGTTGATTGGTCACATGCCATGTTGAACCTGGGAGGACATTAATTATGATGATCCAGAAACAAGAGCAGCCCAGAATGCCACATACACCCTCTCAAGACAGAAATGTCAAGCCACCTGCCAGAGGGTCAAACCCAGATGCTTTTCAAAGTATGAGAGCTGCAGTGAACGCTTCAGTGTAATTTCCCGGTAAAAGCACTTCTACTGCTGATGAAGCCAAAATGTCAAGTTAATTCTGAAGCATTCAGAGGACGTTCACAGGATCAAAACTTCAGTGTGCAACAAGAATGACTCAAAGACAAAATAGAGTAAGGGAAGAATATACAGATAGAGAAACGAAATTGCATATGAGGTGTAAAAGCATAAATACGATTATTAAAGCCTTTATACAGTTATTGCAGTTATTTGTATAAAACTAAAAGTACAATTACTAAAAGCCTATAAACACTGAAAGTCTTTATGGATCATTGAAAGTAAGTCATCGCAGCCATACTCCACATGAGTGCATCCATCAAAAAAAAAAGTATAAGTCTCGACAAATTATTCGGCTCATGAATGTGGAGGTTGAGTTGAGTGCAGATTTGCTCCGATCTGTAATGCTCACAAAATTAAACACGCTGTTGAAATTGGGCTTATTTTTTAAAAGAAAATTCGATTGATATGAAATGTTATTGCTTCAGCCCACTTGAGATCAAACGGAGTTTCAAATCTTTCCCGTAAGAGCGTCACGTGAAGGATGTGGTTTTGTGTTACTGCCACTAGAGGCCAGTAGTGCGCCATGGGGGCCATTCTTCCTTCAGGGAAGACGATTCAGACTGTTCATGAATTCAAATAAGAGTTGCTGGGTTTGTCTTCGTGAAACAAACATTTGATTTATTGCAAATGTTTGTTTGAGTCCACTGCGGCCCTGCTTAGCCCGTGGGCCAAACAGTGACTTCTGGTCGATTCTGTGGTTGTAATATAAACAAATATAGTTCATAATTCATCCACTTCTTTAATCTCTAGTGTGATTTAATTCAGCAGACCTTGAGTTAAGGATTAATGTTCAGAAGCAGAGAGCAGCAGATGTTTAGTCTAGACAGGATGTGTCTAGGCTGACCAAAGGGCGCTTTGGTAGCATTTAGAAAAGAAAAAAGTGAAGATTTAAATCGGTGGTCCTCGAAGTTTTGAGTACTGAACGAGAATTTAGGGAGGACATGGTGGTCTGAGCCAGTATTTATGGAATAATTATATTTAGTGTTTGCATTCCGTCTAGTCAGAGTGTGATTCAGAGTGCGTTTCACGCTGATGGCTGTCCTTTTTATGCTTCTTTATAGTTTTGTTAAAATCATCAGTGAAGTGTCTGTTGCACGTGATGTTGAGAAGAGTCGAAACTGAAGAAAAATGCCCCCTTAGTCTGGCTCAGTGCTCCTTTATCATACATTATCACATTAACTCAAAATAAATTAAAGTAGCGCATTTTTTCCTCGTTACCACCAGAAACACTACAGTCCTTTAGATGCGTGGCTCAGCTTTGAGACCTAGAGCAACAGCAAAAACCAGCCCGGGTAGACATTGAAGATGAGGCATGCATGAAAGGAGAAGCTGAAGTGGCCGTAGCGTCAAAGCGGCTGTGCAGCAGACTTCTGAGCAAGTTTTGAGGTCATCAGAGGAAATTAGACTTTGTGTCCAGTCTGAACCGATACCATGTTCCATTGGTCTTGCTCAGATACACCGTCTTTAGGAACAGCAGGTAAATATTCAGCTGTGTTCATGCTAATTTGAGCTGAAAGGTTGAGGTCTTCAGACTTGAGTATTTCAAATAGAGGCGGGCAATCGCCTCATTTCATGCTATTCTTAGAAGCAATAATCAGTCATTTTTAAACATGTCTGTTTCGCACCAGAATGCATTTTTACTTTATTAGAAATTAACCAATTTTTCAGCAGGGACTGATCCAGTCTTTCCAGTGTTCTTGGGCCGGGTCGACCCCTGACCAGTTGGCTTCCACACATGTCCAATCACAAGCTGGCCTCTTTCATGAATGTGTAATACGAGCACAGTGGTGAGCTCAAATATTTGCTCGCAGCCAATCGCTATAAGCAGCCACTTGTTGTTTGTGTGTTGTGGCTGTGATAAACAAGATGAAAATGTAGCAAGAAAACCTAATCATGCACTCAAATCATGCAAAGTTCCAGCAGCCTCGGTATGAGCAAAGCATCAAAGTTAGGAGGAAAATTATGATGACGAGTGAAAAAGAGACAAGTGTTGATGTTCTGCGATCTGGTGAGGTTATACGCATACAGGAACATTTTGGAAGTACATGATGTTTGTTTTGTTCTATAAATCTGCTGGGCTTGTTTTTGTTTCGTAAGATAAATCAGGTAAACGTGTACAACAGCTCATTTTTGGCAGAACACTTTATTTTCCGTTACTTCAGCGAAAGAACATCCTGTAACTTGGTGCAGTTTGCATTAAAGTATTTAAAGGATTCATTCTATTATGCATACAAAAAAATAACATTTAAGAAAAGTCGATTATTTTTTGTGTATACACTGACAGTTCTTAGAAAAGAAAATCATAATCAGCAAAAATCGATCTCCATTACATCACACTTATAAACTCAGTTCCAAAAAATGTAAATAAGAACATCAAATAACAATAATGAAACATATGACAGTAAAATATCTTCATCTTCTTTTGCTAGCTGCTCCCTTGAGTCACCACTGTGGATCATCGTCCTCTATATCACTCAACCGTGTCACACCAAACCTCTGTATTTTTTTAAACCTTAAGTTTTATTGCATCTGTTAACACGGTTAACAGTGTAGTCTGTTTTCGAAGTGCTCTTCTTCCACTGAGCGAAAAGTCTTTGCTCAGTTTCAAAAGTCAAACAGCCGCCTGGGCTTTAAGGGGTTAATTACGTGTGAACGAGATGCGAGCCAGTGGTGAAGAATGCAGCATCTTAACGTTAATTTGAAGTTTGCGTCCCTGACTTTTACTCTCAGAAGCCTCCTGTGGCCTTTGTCACCCAAAATCTTCAGACGGTGATCATCAGTGTAGCAGTTGAGCTCTGGAGATTTGATCAGATCAATAAGTCCAATGCTCGGCTTCTAAAAAAAGAAAAATCCTCCTGCTCGGCTCTGTCCTACAGACACCTTTGGTGGCCGAGTGACAGCCTGCAACAGGGGGCAGAGGTGTGGAAATTGATTTTGTGTCTTAAGATGGAGGTGGACAGACTGAGAGCCACTTTTGACCGTAGCAAAGTGTTCTTTTTCAGTTTTCTGTTTTCCCAAGAGCAAACATGCTACATGCCTTCATTCTATTTACAACAGCTCTCCACTTTCAGCCACCTCATTATTCCCTCAACCTGCCTTCTCCCGCTTTACTTCAATTAATTCTTAACATTTCCCCAAACAACTTTTCACCACAAGCATGGAACTCAAGTAGTGCTGCATTCAGATATGGATTTTATGTCTAAGTGGCCACGGTGGAGCGTGTCTACATCATCGCTCAATGACAACAATCCAATGTCGCAATGAATCGCGGTCCCTTAAGTCTGATGGCGCTTGTGAAATCGGCAGATCCGCCTCTGATTGATGGATTCCTCACTTCATTACTGTCTCTGAAGCACCACTTCCTCAAAATGCATTTGTGGTTTCCTAGAAACGCAGGTTATTTAAGGTTGACATTAAAGTGCAAGCAGCAAATGGGCCTCGCCCGTCTAGATTTGTAGGGATTTAGGTCATTTTACTGTTTTAAGCATGTGGCTGAACACTTGATTGTAGAGGTTGTTTATCTACACAGATTTGCATCAAACCTGCCACCATCTGGACCACCGAGCACGTGTCTACACCTTAGTTTACTTTCTGTCTCCAAGTTAAACTCAAAAACAGATTGATGTGTAAAGAAAAGGAGATCATTACGGGCTGTGAATTCTAAGTGACCGTGCTCTGAGAATACACTTGGCTCAGTCATAAGCTTATCTTTTTATTATACACACTCTCACACAAACATACTGTATGCAGATCCCTGCCAATTTAATTTCATACAAACACACAGTCCACTGGAAGCATGTGCATCCAGAGTCTCCTGAGCCTATTCTTCCTTTGTTATTCACCTGATCAATTGATTGGCCACACTGTGTAGGTGTTGTGCGTGTGTGCATCCCACAGTTCTCTCACGGTCACAGATCCCAATAACCGAGTCTGATTAAATTGTGCTGGTGCGGATAGTGGCCATTGGGCCGGGTGATACGCAGCTAAACCGGCGCTGCCAAACCGTATATGAGCTATTGATCAGTGGAGGGCTTGGAAACGGGCTTTCAGTCTGTTGGCTTTGCACAATCAGAGGGAGCTGACTGAGAGCTGGCAGCTTTGCGGTCTTTGGTGCTCACCTCTGAGTTGCAGCTGCAGCACAATTTTTTCAAATGAGAGTAAGGAGGAGAATAAAAAGATAGATTGGGTTTTGTGGGATTTCCCGTTTTTCCTTCTCAGCCACAGTCACATTAAATCATTGAAGCACGTACATTTCTAGTATTTTTTAGTATTGCTGTTAAAATGTGTAAGCAAATTGACTTGACTGACTCTGTTCTGGCTGTATTAGTCAATGCTGGCTTCCCACTGAAATGAGAAAACGGGTTAGAAACTTAGTAAAATAAAGAGTGTTTATGCACTCAGACTGACTGCTTTTGTGATATGTCTTGATTAAAATGATTTAGTTTGGCTGATTAAACCTGCAAAAAGCCTGAATTTTTCATATGAACTTGATGATCCCTATATTGCTGGGGTATTTAAAGTTAAACTTCCACTAATGTAGCATATGTCTGCATTGAATATTCAATAGAAAATACAAGTCATGGCTTTCCCTTATTTAGTTTGAGGCTAGACAGGGTAAACCTTTGTAGCATTGTCATGTAAAGTTTAGAAGACACAGGCAGACATAGACTGGTCACGCATAATAGAGGTGGGACCAAGTCACTGTTTTACAAGTCTCAAGTAAGTCTCAAGTCTTTATCCTCAAGTCAGAGTCAAGTCTCAAGTAAAGTCCGAAACTTTGAATTTCAAGTCCTTTCAAGTCTTTTTTTTTATTTTTATTTTTTAAAAACAATGTTATGGTAACATAATAACAGTGGTAAAAGCCTTTTCAAGTAAACAGGTCCAAGTTCAATTCAAGTCCCAAGTCATTGGTGTAAAAGTCCAAGTCAAGTCACAAGTCCTATAACGTGTTTTCAAGTCAAGTCTAAAGTCAAATTAATGACTTGAGTCTGACTCGAGTCCAAGTCATGTGACTCGAGATGCATAACATTATGAACACTGACAGGTAAAGCGAATAACACTGATTATCTCTTCATCATGGTTGGGATATATTAGGGAGCCTGTGAACATTTTGTCTTCAAGGTTGATGTGTTAGAAACAGGAAAAATTGGCTAACGTAAGGATTTGAGTGAGTTGGACAATGGCTGAACTGCAGCTCTTGTGGGAGGTTCCCGGTCTGTCAGTATCTGTCAAGAGTGGTCCAAGGATTGGACAGTGGTGAACCAGTGACAGGGTGGGCAGCGACGACCCCTGTGGCTCAAATTGACAAAAATATTGATATTTGTTCTGACAGAAAGTTGTCGGAATACACAATGCAACACAATTGTTCACTCTTTTGGCAGCAAAAGGGGAACCGACACAATATAACCTGATATATGTAAATAATTATTCAACTGTTGAAAAATATAACAAAATCCATTATAAAAGCAGAATCCAAAACAGGCTGAATGAGTGACATGTTGCTAAAACAGCTGCTTTTACAAAGATGAAAAGTGAAACAGCGCTATATGTACACAGGACACTGATATGTATGGAAATTTGTTTCTGCCACCAAACAAACTAAACAAACTGAAATAAAAAAAAAAACACTTTGGTTTTGTTTGGCAAAGACAAGGAAACTCTGGGATGACTTTAATAACAAGCATCATACTTTTTATGTACTCCCTCTGTTAATTTTAATATGCAATATGTCTGATGAATAAAATACGTGCACTTAAAAGTGTAAGAATGGGTTGAGTAATGTGATTCACGAAGAGTTTCAGTGTTGCAGGAAGATGCTCCTGCACTCATACTTCCTCTAACTCTGTATAATTGCATCTGGCCTCAGAGGTTTCCTGGGGGACAGGGATATTAACCTAAACAGTAACGAGAGGTTTTGGGATTGTGATTGTGCCAGTTGCTGCTGAAAGTGAAAATCCCTGACATACTTCAAACGACCATGCAAAATAAATTGTGTTAATTTGCACAGACAATTTTTCGGGCCACCATGTCACTGCACAAATTGTACTTGTTGTTGTTATGAGTGATTTGCTTCGACAGCCGTGATACAAGACTAGGCCGTCATCCACAAAGACAAACTGGCAGAGATCAGAGAGGTTTGGGACAAGTGTGTGCAGTGCCAGTCACTCATCTATAACCCAGCTTCAAACATCACAGTGGATGAGCATCCGCTCGCTTCCCTTCTAAACAGTATATGCCAAGCAAGCAAACAATCTAAATACAGCGTAAAGATATGTACAAAGGAGAGGTTATGCCTAGAACATGCAGGTTTATACTTGGAAACCTGCAGATGCTTTTCCTGAAAAGAACCAAGTGAAGTTTGTGGATCTGGAGACGACTGGAGGTCTCAGTGGACATTAGATAACATGTCATTTCTTCACCTAAACTCTTGGTCAGGAGCTGTGTCAGAAGCAAATGTAGTTTTGTCATGATTTCCTCTGTATACAAAATACACACAGACAGGCGTTACTTTATGTGACTCTACACTGGCTGCCCATTACTTTTAAATTTGATTTTAGGATTTTGCTCGCAACTTTAGAAGCCCTCCATGGCCTGGAGACAGAATATATATATTCAAATCGCTATTCCCAACCAGTGCACAGCCTGAGATCCACAGGCAGAAACCATCGAACTGTTCCCACCTCATGCTTAAAGACAAAAGGCAAGCTAGTTTTTGCTGTTAGGGCCTGCCTGAGGAACGCTAGCTCGCTTCGTCTCTGTCTTCTTTGAAATCACTACCAAAGACTCATTTACATATATAAGTTGTTTTTTAAAAAAACTATATCTTAGCAGGGTTTCTTTTAAAAAATTTTAACATTCCTAGCTTAACACCAAGTTATTCTCTTATTTGTCAACATGGAATCTCAGTGTTTTGCAAGGCTCATTTTAATTAAAATATGATCTATTTTTAATCATTTCCTTCTGTTTTCTTTGTTTATCAGCATTTTGTAACACTTGTTTTGACGATATTTAAATTTTATTCTTTTAGGTTATTTTTTTAAGATAATATGTTTGTGATTTTATTCCCCCAACTTTAACCTCCTAGGACCTGGCATTCACATATGTGGACATCACATTTTGGGTTGTTTAAACCAAAATACAGCATTTTGCTCTACAAGGACCTGATATCCTCTTACGAGGACATTATACTGCCACTGTTCAATCGAAATTTCAAAAGAATGTCCTTATATGTAGATCTCATTTTTTTCAGAAATAGAAATCACATAAAAAAAAACAAATCTGGTAATTCTTTGTTTTTACATTGATCAGGTCCAAATCAGCCCAGATAGCAAAGAGAAACTAAAAATGCATGCCCTGAACAAGTTCAGATCTTAGGAGGTTAAATATGTGAAAAACAGCATTTTGTGGGTTCAAGGAAAGGTGATCTAAAGCACCCCAGAGTCCTTTAGACCTGCTGTATCTCAGTGGGGGATCTTTCTCTCGACTGGCCTTTGGTGATATGTTAGATCACCATAATGACCACTGAGATGCATTTTTTATAAATCATTAATTTGCCAAGTTCATCAATTACGCGAACAACTAGGGAGATTTTCTGTGCAACTGAGTTTCTCATCTGAACATGCTTGGGTTTTACCCAGGTTAGTTTTCGACTGCTACCCTTAAAAGTGAAAGTTATTAGAAATTAGCCAAAAATGCTGACTTTAATTAATTACCTGTACATTTTTTCATGTAATTTTCTTACATAATGGAAAATGTTACATTTACTTGATTGGTGCACAGTCAGTTCATAGTATACTGATTTGAGTGGGGTCCCTGGAGGTACAGCCGATGGTGTTTCATGCTCTTTCATGAGCTAACCTGTAGAAATCACATTTGTATTCATTGTGCATGCAGGTAGCACTAGCAAACTCTGTCTGTTTGTTCACATTTCTGTTACTTTGCCCCTACCTCTCTTCTATTTTACTGTCCTGGACTGAAGTTCAGAATTGCAGAAACAAAAAGTAGACAGTACCAATTGTTTCCTTTTGTACATAGGCTTCAGCCTGCAAGTGTGTATTTACTGTTGTCCATCGAAGCACAATGTGTTTGAGTTTTGCTTACGCCATAGTGTGTGTGTGTGTGCGTGTAGGTGTGTGTGTGTGCTTGTTAATTGTCTTGGCCTCATTGCATTTCCATTAGCATTCCCCGGCTGGACTGAAAGGAAAGGGCAACCTCATGCTGTCTGAGAAAAGAGGGATAGAGGTTGGAAAGACAGAGCAGGAGGCGGGAAAATGAATGAGCCAAAACAACGGAGCTTTCTTGGTTTGGGCTGTTTTGGAGTCCAGCGATTGTGTTTGTGTGTGTGAGTAAGTGCCAGATGATTGAGAACCGAAACAAGCTGCATGAATATGGATGCAGCGGTCGGAGCTGCGGGGCCGGCGGATCTATCATCAGCGACACGACTGATCGAGTGGGTTTAAAAATTCAACAATATCTTTAAAGGTCGCTTTAACACTTCTTAGCAGGGAAAACAAAGACTGCAGGGAGGCGAAAGGTGACAGTGAAGGGAATAATAATTCCCTGACTTTTGGAACTCTGATCTTTAGCTAGTAATGAAAATAGTCTGTAATAAAAATCACTGTGTGAAGATATGAAGTCTTCATTGAGTTTAAGGCCCAAATGTTCTTAGTGTCTTGTTATGTTTTGGTGATTTTAGAGGCTCTGTGTTTTGCAAGAGCCTTGTTTAGCATATTGAGATGGACTATAATGTCTGAAATAAGCTCTGCTCTTCTATGTTTTATGTTGATATGTACTGTTGGCCCATTATGACACAACCATGGTATTCCAGTATTACCTTGTTGATTGTTTAATGTTTCATACAGTGTACAGTTTGTGCAATCAAATTAAAAGAATCTCACCCACACTCACCTCTCATCCAAGAAGCTTCTTCTGTTCTAAGGTCAAATGGTGGAGAGTCCCAGATTTAAGCCCTGTGGGAGTGACCCCCCCCAAGAGGGACATGGACCCCTTATTTATCCTCTACCTAATCACACGAGCCAAGGTATGAAAGCAGGTGTAGGTCACAATCAGCCAAGGTTTCATTGAAATAGCCCCACCCTATAATGTGATTTCCTGAGGTCAAAAGGCCCAAGATGTGAGTGGGCATTAAGGGGAAGGGATCAATCGGGGGTCCATGTCCCTCTTTAGGGGTCACTCCCATAGGGCTTAAATCTGGGACTCTCCACCATTTGACCTTAGAACTGCAGAAGCTTCTCGGATGAGAGGTGAAACGTCTTCAAGTAACTTAAAGAAGTAGAGACGCTTTTCTTTCCAAGCTCCTTAGACTACGATGACCTGGATGACTGAGAACCTTCACAGACATACTCTCTTGACATTTGCCTTTCAGCTTCTCGTGGACCCTGGGTTTTCGTGCCTGAGCTTTGACATTAATTTGGGGATTCCTGTGTTGTAACACTTATTTCCTGATTAGTTTCCATGTAAAAAAAATGTAAGTTTTAGTTTCACAATCTAATTCTGTTATTTCTCTTCATGGTTGTAGTTTAATTTATATTTAATGCCTCCCTTGTCACAGTGTCTCTATTGTTTAGTCTCTGTCTCGTCATCATGTTATATCCCGTTTTATTTTGGTATTTGTTATTTTGTACCTTAGGTCTTGCATTTAGTTTTACTTCCTTTGTCTGGTTATCTCCAAACAATCTCTTGATTTTTTGCACCTGTATGTTTACCTACCCGTTCCCCATTCCCCTAATCAGCCCTGTGTGTATATATAGCATCTGTCCTCCCTTTATCCTTGTTGTGTTGTACTGTTGTGTACTCTGCCTGTTAATTCCCAGCTCTACTAGTATTTTAACAGTTTTCTCAGTATTTTAATTATCCTCACATTAAATCCAGTTTTGCTTTCTTTACCCATGAACGCACCAGCCTAAATATACAGCTCGCTTTTTGCTTGTATTCTGCCTCTCTCCGTCTTTGCATTTAGGTCCTCACTCCAGCATGGCACAGCTGACAAACTGACATATTCAGTTAGCCTCCTCTGTGTTTGTCACCATGTTGAGAAGACGATATAAGAAGTTGTATGCTAGGTTGAACACATGTCTCAACATCTTGTGGTGCTCAAAAACAGCTCCTATAATTAACTGCCCCAATGAACTGAGGGGGCTCAAAAGCACATCACAGATGCACAAGTGCAAGTGGGCTTTTATAATAGCAGCTTTCAAAGTAGGAGCTGTATGAGGGGATGATCCTGAAGAGGAGATCAGGTATTTTTTCATGGGAAGACCTTCATCATATTAGCTTGTTGGACTTTGTTTGCTCACACTTAAGTTGACGTATCTGCTTCTGCCTGAGCACACATTTTTTACACTTAACGGACTCAAGTGTTTACAATGCATTTACTGTGTTAATTTCCAATGATACTTCATTGTTCCTGGACTTCTTTTGGAGTTTGAACTGACTATTAGTGTAGCAGACGAAGATTGCAATTCATCCATATTTCAGCTTTTTAGCCCCCTGACCTCTACTGATTTTTTAAAAAACTTTTTTTTTTTTCAGAAATGGAATTAATTTTGGAATACTAACTTGAAATATTTCTTCCACGCAAATACAAATTTCCCAATCCTGATGATGGCAAATGCAATATTCCAGGTGGAAAACAAAAAGCCATTTGCAGTCGGGTATATCAGTGAAACAAATAGAGAGCAGATTAATATGCAGATTTCTAATAAATATGACAAAAATCGATTTCCCATGTCAGCAAATGTTTTTTGGATGGCATGAAATTAGTTTGGGGTTTGCAGCCCTTCATCAGTTTCCCTCAGTCTCATGTGGACAGTTTGTTCCCTTTGAAATAATTAGTGTATGTACACTTTGGGATCACCACTCCCAAAATAAGAATAACTTATTCTTATAAGAATAACAGAAGGACCAGACGAGACTCATTAATCAGAGTGAAAAACAGTTCTCATTACACATTACATTACCTGTCTTTTCTTTTTGTTTTCTCCACCAGTTCTCTCTGGTCATTTTACAGTCTCACCTGGTACGAGCTGGGTCACCGACCCAGCGGTTTTGAGTTATTTGGCATCTTTGATCCTTTTGTTTGTAATTTACGTCTGTTAAGTTTCTGTTGTCACTTGTATGTCTCATATTTCCTGTTTTATTTTCCTCATGTGTTTTCACTTCCCCTAATCACCCTTGTGTACATTTAGTCTGTGTGTTTCTGTTCACTCATTTTCAGGTCGTCTGTTATTACCACCACAGTTATCATAGTTCTTCTTAGTGTTTCATAGTTTTCATGTTCTTTGCTGTCTTCAACCAAATGAAGGCTCGCTTTTTGTTCAACCTGCAACTCCTCTCTCCACATCTGCTTCTGGGTCCTGTTCACAAAACATCGGCGTACCCCCCCGTGACACTCACCAACTTCATTACATTTTATTGAAGATGATTAAACATATGTGTGGCGGAGGCGTGGTCTCTGGCCTGCTGCAGAGGAGAGGTGACTCAGTGAGCTCACGGGGGCAGGACGGAGGCAGGTGAACAGCTGATTGTCAACCTGACAGCTGTGTGTTTGTGTGTATTTAACAGTGACGGCCAGCTGGCTCCTGGGCAGGGAAGTTGTCAAAAACCGCAGCAGAAACATCGGGTCGCTAATAAACGGGTCGTCGTACCCAAACTGAGGTGGTGTGTCACGATTGGTTCTTCACAATATGTACTTCATCCTGGGAGAGAGGTAATTCAGTTTCTGGTCATTCTAAGCTCAACATTAATCTAGACATCTGTTCTTGTCGTTCATCTTTACCAAACAGGGTATATTGTCTCACTTCTTCCCTCTGTGGCTACATCTGCAAGATGCTTTTTGCTGTGTACCCAGACATATTAATTTTACTGCCGTTTCTTGGCTTTCTTTGGTAGATACTACACTCTCATCTTCAGTTTTCTTTAAAGTTTTGAGCAGAACTGACCCTCTTCACTTTATCACTGTTCTTATTTACTTAATTCTAATTTTGCACTAGATCAAGCTCTAAAGGATGAGATTTGGGAATTTAAAAGCATTTCACAACTTCAGTATCCCTCTCTAGTTCTTTCATCAAGCCTCTGAATATTTCCTGTCTTCACAACTGATTTTGAACCCCCTGAGTATTTTTTTTTCCCTTCCAGATATGCTCACAGTTGATCTCTACATCAATATCAGCTTTACTGATACTTTCAATGAATGTTAAAAATGCTTTCCAGGCTGCCTTAAATCAATTTTCCTGCCCTCTCTGCTTGTGCTGTATAAAAAGCAACTGACCGTCTCATTTATTATTGCTTCACTCAGCATCTTTAATCAAAACAGACTTCTTTTTTCTTTTTTTACTATTGCCATCTGTAGTCTTTTCTGGGGAATGAGCAGCAAGCCTCATTCATTACTGGGCAGGGATCAAAACAGTCACAAATGACACTGAATGTTAGAACGTTAAGGTGGAAGTGGGTTGCAAAGCAGCTTGCAAAGGCAGCAACTGTTCAAGCTGAACTTGGCTTTCTGTGAAAAAGTTTTGATCAGACATCTTATATTAATTAAAAAAATCTTTATTTCCTTATTTTAAATTAATTCACCTTATTTTCAAGTTATTGCCTTAAAACCCAGAGGAAACGCTCAACTTGCGCTCATGTCCAGCTCATTTCAGATGTTGACTATCTGACTGTGCATGACTATGATGGATGACTGTTTTAAGACATTACTCAGAGAAGTATTTTCCTTCCCACTTAGATGCTACAACCATAATTACATGTCAGCATCAGCAATACATCAGGTGGCTGAAAAGAGCAAGTATGAGTCTGTCTGAGACGGAATCAGAGCATTCCTTTCTGCTTTCATATCGCTTTAGATATGATTCCTGTGCAGAAAACTGAAAAAGAAAAGGATACATGGTAACTAGTACAAACAAGCATACAAGCACAAATACTAGAATTTCACTCACTGAAACTCACACTTTTTAGCTGGGCTATATCTCACCTCAACATTGCATAAAATCTAGATTTGGATTGCAATAGCAAAGAAAGCTTTCTCTGACCTAGCAAAGATTTTCCTTTAAGTTATAGACACATAATGAACAACACCATTGATGCAGTAGAGATGTGGTTCATTGGGAGGATGATGGGAATCATACACCGACGTCTTAAAAAACTTTGAAACACAAAAACAGCAAAAGATCAGTTTGTAAGAACATCAGAGATAAGATTCTTCGGACACATTATGAGAAGAGGAGGATTAGAAAATGTGTTACATTAGGAAAAATGAAAGAGAAAAGAGGCAGAAGGAGTGAAACCGTCGCTGCTGGAATGAAAGACCAGATGAAGGAAAAGGCAGCCTCGGAGGACCATGTTTGCCAACACCATTCGGCAAGCAGGCTGTGAAGGACCACACGACAAGCCACCTTAGTTTGGGTACGACGACTCGTTTATTCGTGACCCAATATGCTCCTCTGCGGTTTCCAACAGCTTCCCTGCCCAGGACGCAGTCACTCCTGTCTGGGTCTCCCCTGCCCAGCTGGCTGTCACTGTTGAAATACACACACCGCTGTCAGGTTGACAACCAGCTGTTTCCGTCCCGCCCCCGAGAGCTCACTGCGTCACCTCTCCTCTGCAGCAGGCCCGAGACCACGCCTCCGCCACACAGGCATTATCATCTTTGAGATGATTTCATTCTAAACCATTGAAATAGCACCAATAACAAAAATCCAAATCGATGTCTTGTCAGCAAGTGATACTGAGTGCATTTCAGCTTCAAAGAGTTTGTTTTATTCAGGCTCAGGTGGGTTATCTTTCAGGCTTTAAAAAAAGTCTGTATGAAACTCTTACCTGCAATCATTAGCAACATCTTTGCAAATAAACGTTGTGAGGCAATAATGTAAATGCAAGAGTCTTCCACTCTGCCTGCATTCACCTCATACTCACACATTAATGTGTTTTACATCACATCGGAGCTTTGACACTGACCTGTGCACCTGAGGAAGTTCTCTGTGTGGTGTTAATACATCAGTGTGTTTGCTGTGCGAGTGTAGGATTCTTTTCTCAACTTTAATACCCAGAGGCTATTCTTTGTGTTACTTTAACTTTTACTCTGACACCCACACATACACTTTCTGTGTTATAATGAAAATGTTCTCTTTTTCAAACAGAAAGCTTCTCATGCAGATAAATTGATTTTTGTTGCATAGCTTTTGTCAGACATTTCAATATGGCAATATTCACTTCCCCCAAAAGAAAACTGCTGTTTCTGGTTTTCCCTCTAGAGGGGATGTTCACACATATAATAATAGTCATCTAGTGAATGAGCATCCAATTTGTTGAAGGCTTCAGGAAAGTGACAAGTGAAACATCAACAAACAGCTGAGGTACCAGTAAAGTTGAGGAACTGAACTGAGATACTACAATAAAAGCACATTAGCTTCAGTTTGCTTTATCGATGTAGCTACTGTGAGGTGTAAATAGTGACAACTGTGTGAAAACTCGAGTGTTATTAAAATTGAGGGGACAGGAGACTGCTGAGCAACAGTGCTCATGGATGCGTATCCTGAGTGTTTAAGGTGCACGTAAACCCAAGAGGCAGGCAGCAGTGACGAGGTGACTGGGACTGCCGTGGCAGCCCCGCCCACCTAACTCTAAGTAACGCCCTGTCCCCCACAGTACTGTGTGAATGTTGATATGATGTAATGACTATAGTTCTCCAGCATTAATCAGAAAACTATTACTCTGACTGGAACTGTGTTTTTTTCCCCCCATGGTTGTTTTATATGAATATTTGTTTGAATTTTCAAGACTATACATCAGTCAATAACACCTTCACTCCCTCAGACTCCCGGCTCAATTTGTCATGGCACAAAAGTGAAGTGAAGTGAAGTGGTCCGTTCTACTTCACGGGCCACCCGTGAAGTGGAACGGACTCAAGTGCAGATTCAAAAGCCGGAGGCTTGACGTGAAATTTAACAAAAAGAATGTTTATTTACAATGTCCGTAATAATAACCAAACTTAGGCTATGGCTAGATTGAGCGTGAAACATAAACCAGACGTCAGAGATGGGAAAGGCTAAGGCAAACCAGTAACAGGTCAGTGTGATGTCTGGGTGCAGGGACTGGACAGGGGGAAACTATGGCAGACCAGGGGCACTGAAACAGAGGAGAGAACTGTCAGAGACGCCCAAAAGGTTTGTGAGTAAATCCTACAATTAAAAAACTGAGAGGCCTTATGTGCTTGCGGGTGGAGATTGCTGGAGGGGGAGGCGTGAGGCAAAGGTCCAGGTGAGTACTGAGTATGATGCAGGAGTGCAGGGAGGCAGGCAGGCAGTCTGGGTGGAAGAGTGTTACCGGGGGCAGCAGACCAGAATCCTGGAGAGCAATTATGGTGAGGCTTGGAGGATGAGGTCCGGGTGGCAACTAGGAAACAGGAAAAAGAGGTAAGTAGAACGCACTATGATGCACTAGAGAAAAACGTGACAAAGGTAGAAAGGAAGGAAGAACTGACAAAAGGTTAGCCAATGCTGTGGAAAGTCACTCAGACTCACCCAGACCAAGACACAGTTTATGTATCAGGGAGTAAAAAAGAAACCAAATTACAGAAACTGATAGTTTGGGTGTGTGTGTTTGTGAGAGTGGGTGTGTGTGTTTGTGAGAGTGGGTGTGTGTGTATGCTGATATTACTCATGTTCTGCTGACATAAATGTATTTACAGTCACATTGTGTGTCACTAGGGTTAAGGTAAATATACTATAATTATAAAAGAGAATACATGTCAGTGTAATGTCGTCCACATTGTGTGTATCGAGGATTATTGGTCGCCTTTTCAAGAAAAACATGTAAAAATTATTTCTGTGCAGATTATTTTCTAATGCTAAATGTCTTTGAATAGAGCGTGAACAGAGAGACACGGAGCAGATCTCTGTTTAGGCGACTTCTTTATGATTCTTGTCGACAGTTACCGACAGAAAAATGAGATTGCAGATACAAGAGTGAGCTGAAATCTGGCTTCTCTGGGTGTCTGGCCTTGCTCTTCATGGGGTGAAGAGATCATTAATTTCAGATGACCTCTGCTGTCCCGGCACATCAAGTGGAGATAATGGAGATGGGTCCCAGCTTTCAGGTAATGGTGACTGAAAGTTGGACAAGTGAAAAAAAATCAGTGTGACTGGGAGTGTGATTCCCAGAGAGATGAGATTGGAAAAAGTTAACAGTTTTTGTATTGTGGAAGAAAGGTAATGTATCTACTAGAGATGGACTGATCCGATATACAGTATCAGTATCGGTCCGATCATGACCCAAATTACTGGATCGGATATTGGGGAGAAATAAAATAATGTAACCCGATTCATTAAATAGAACAAAAGCACCTCACAAAACTTGCGACATGACATAACCCAGCTCATGACCTTAGCACGTCTCAGCAGTATGCATCATGTGATAGAGCGGCTGTGGTGTGCGAGACCTGTTGCCGGTCTGGAGTTACTTCACACTGAAAGCATTTGCACCCTCGCTACAAGCTGCCAAACCAGCATTTCATCTCCGAGTTGGAGACTAAACACTTCCCAGAGAAGTAAAGCAAGTGTGTGAGTTCATCTCTGAATGTTGGTAAAGCATTCCCACGTTAGGCTTAACAACCGATATATGGAGCTCAGACATCAGTGCGTTGTCATTGCCAAGTCTGACGGTACGATGGATAGACTCAAGTTTTACAAAAAAGCAGTGCTGCAGGCTGAACAGTTTTGCGGTTAGAAAAAAAAATAATGAAAAACAATTTTTTCGTACTTGTGTTAAGTTTTTTATAGAAATGACACAAAATTCAGTCTCAGGTTAAATGTGATAGAAAGAACTTACACTGATGAGGAGTGTCATGAAGCCGTGTTTGCATTTATTTGCACTGCTTTCCACTCTGGACGTCTATTTATGTTCAGCTTTAAGTATAAAAGGCTCCATTATATAAACATTACTTTGTGCTGATATTGCACTTCTTTTTTTCAAAACCAAAGGGTTTGTGAAATCTGCATAAAATTGCATTTTGAATTACTTTTTGAATATTAGTTTAAATACATAGATCAGTATTAATGAAGCGCAAAATATTTTGGATGCAGTGTATTTTTGCATACAGGTGTAATAGAATAGCTTTAGTGTTTTTTTTTTTTCTAAATTTGAGTATGAACTTATACAAAATGCAGCAAGACATAAAAAAAAGTGTTTTATTGATGATAACAGACTATATTGGATTCATATCAGTATCGGCAGATATCCAAATTTATGATATCAGTATGGGACATAAAAAAGTGGCATCATGCCATCTCTAGTATCTACTGTAGAGTAAATGGATAGTATATGTATTTATGGATAGTGACTTACCTCTGCACCAAAACTTATTAAGGCTACAGTTATATGACGAATATAAGCTTAAAGATCATTCTCGTCACTTTAAAAAAGTGGTTGAGCAACTCAAGCATGCATTTCACTTGCTTCCTGTGAACAAACAAGAACTATAGACAGATACAGTAAATGCACAATGCTATCGCTTCCAAAAAATGTTATTTTACCCCATTAAGCACCTTTGAGACTGACCTTATTGTTAATAAGACTTCATCAGTCGCAAAAATAATAGCAAAAATAATAGCAAAAATATTGGCAGTTGTTTATTTAGACCAACAGCAAAATTAAGTGACCTCGACAGCCTAGCAGATAAAAAACATGTAATATGGAGCTCATCTATTAGATGTGACTGACCTTAGTTCTCTGGTAGCTTTGAGAAGTGACCTATCTGAAGTGTTCATTGTTGAAAAGGGATGTATTTGAATCTAAACCATGACATCTTCCTAACCCAACTTGTTTTGCTACCTAAACCTCAAGAAAAAGTGAAAGGCCACAACAGTGATTCAAAGTGGAGTCCCATATGTTTGTTCGAGGGAAATAAGATGGGTTTCTTTGAGATTGCAGGAGTCAGTTTAGGCCGTGCTAACAGTAGCTAATCCAGAATACTCTGATTGAGGTTCAGCTTGACACGTGTATGGTACACGTGTGATGGGACAGTCGTGTTTGGTCACACTACAAGGCAACTGCATCGAACACTGCTAGTTTTCTTAATTGGAACAAATACCTCAAGATGGTGTAAATTGTGAATGTGCATATGGGTAAACTAAAGGCAGCTGTTTTTTTTTGTGTGTGTGTGCTATTTATCCATTTTTTCTTCACTGTCTTTGGTCTCTCCCAGTCTCGGCATTGTTTCAAAATCTTGCCATCCTGTCCCCATCGCTCGATGCATCGTCCCCTGAAGTTTCAATCACCAGCTGTCAGGCCTGCCCAGATTTTGACACCAAAGCTAAAGCATCAAACAGTTTGAGCTCAAGCTTCTTCGACTGATGTGGCAGTATGTCATCAAACCTTTAGGGCTCAGTGAGAGACTCTTGCTTTAAATCTGACCTACAAATCATTCTTTTCTCCTAAACCATAACAATGTGTTCTTTTATATTCTTAACCACACTAGTGGTAAAGACACAATACAAAGAAATGTCAACATGAAAAGTGATCATTTGTGCATTCAACAAAACAAACGCACCAACCGTAAGAATGCAACGTGAACCATTAAAAAATCAATTTCCTGCTAGTATTTTATTTTTCTCTGACAGTGTCAAAGTGTCTTTGTTCTAACTCTTTTGACGTTGTCTCCAAAGAGTGTCTCACAAGTGCAGAGTATCAACACCACACTTTTATAAAGTCAGAGGTTGTCTCAACCAGCAGGACTTTGACACAGATTTTCTTTTTTTTATTTCTAAATGCACGCAAAAATGATATCAAACCGTGGCTCTAAACTGAAAATGAACAGAAAATATTGAAGAAAATTACATATTGATTTGATTGATACAATTAATTCATCTTAACTGTTAACACGTTGCTTTAGATTAAGCTGAGCATCACCCTGCAGTCTGAGAAAATGTGCTTGAGCGTCTAAAAGTGAAAAATGAGTGTGCTGTGTGCACTTTTCTGCTCTCTTATATGCTTCACCCTATGTTTTCCCTTTTTCTTAAAGTATATGTTCACCACAACCATTTCCATCCTTGTTGTGAAATCCACCACCATTTGTTCTTCTGCATTCCTCTCTCTAACAGCAAGCCTACTCAACTCCTCCTTATCACCTCTGTTCCCTTCATCTACATGTCCATTGAAATCAGCTCCAATCACCATCCCCTCCTCACATCCAACCTGTGGATCATGAACACGGACAACATTCAACAACACACCTTTGATTTCTAGTTTTAAACTCATGATGCTGTCTCACACGCTTCACACACCTTAAGATTACTTCTACTCCATTTTTCTCCGTATCTACACCGTGGTAGAAAAGCTTAAATCTGCCTCAAATGCTCCTGGATCTCTTTCCCTTACATAGGTCCCCTTACACACAATATATATCTACCTTCCTTTGTGCTATCATATTGGCCCCACGCTCACATCCCGACTGATCTGGTACACAAATATTACTTAATGCATGTTTGATTGCCCTTCATGGCATAACCCTCCCCATGTATCTGGGATTGGGACTGTCACCAGGAGTACACTGACATAGTTGTGCTGTGATTTTATTATTAATATGGTGATATTTTTCATTTACTTCAGCTTTTCATTTTTAGGTTGAAATTATCCAAGACATCTGCTCTTTGAAGAGATCAGTGGGGTGACTAATTGGGATGAAATTAAGATTCTCAATGTTTATCCAAGTGCAATCGCAGTGTGAAATATGTCAGATATTCATGATTCTACAACATATAGAAAAAGCATGACGGCATTTACTTTAATCTTGCGTGACCATCTGGATATATGTCTTTGTAAAAATCTGTGCTCCACTTTGAACAGAAAAGCAATTCCCTCATTTTAGGTTGCAAGAAGCAGCTTAGGAGCCGGACGGTTTCAGCTGTCTGGGCTTTAAAAGGAGGAAAAAAAGATTACAGGATGAAGATGAGGGATGAATGAGGAGGAAGAAAGACCTAAATCCTTAATCCAGAATTTAATTTCCCACTTTAACCGATATTTAAAGAGATACATTCACACATATCAGCCATTTACTGTGAATCGAAGCGGATGTGTCAGGCCTTTGTACTGTGGGATGATGTAAGTAGCCCGTAATGACAGGAAAATCTGCACCAAAGAAGGAATCGAAGAGTGTTGGGGGTGGAAAGTTTTGAACTCACTGAGACTCACTGGTTCACAAGAGGAAAGTTATGTACAAGAAGGTTTGAGTTAAAGTGTGAACTTTTGAGTATAAATACATTTAACAAAGACGATTTCTTGAGAGATTTCCATATATAATCTGACTTCTAGCCATGCAAATAAATATTTCTATTTTAACAACAGTTCAAGCAACTATATTGGTCTCCACGTCCTGCTCATCCAGCCTCTTCCTCCTCCTTATTCTTCTTTTGTCAGTCCTGTGGGGTTTTCCTGCCTTATGTTTTACCCAAGCTTCAGCTGTCTCACCCTCTCGAGTGCAATGATTGCACCTTCTCAATCTCTCCAGAGTCTGAACCTGCTGTAATGCCAACCAGTAATCACAAACCGGTCATCTCTTATCAAGGAGCAGCTATAGCAACTTACCTGCATGCATGTCTCATCTGGATACATCCACTTTGTCAGCAATTCCTCCACAGTTTACTAACAAGGAAAATAAGAAATCCCTGAAAACTTGTCTGTGGCTAAGTTTAACTCCTCTGTCTTCTCCGGACAGAGTCAGTCGAATTAGCTCCTGTAATCTGTGAAACTTACCTGCTTTACCTGCTACCGCCTGTTGCCATTTCAAGTATTGTTGAGTTACAAATACTTGTAAATGAACCTTTAAAAACCTGTTTGCTTTTTGAGTCCAGCTATTTGAGGCTGTCTCCTCTTCATTCTATTTGTTCTTCTCCTCAAAATGGTTGGTGCAGGAAAGTAATAATGTCTGCTATTAGTGTCTTAACTATGCTTAATGTTTTCATGGTCAGCACCATGGGGTAGCTGAAAAATGAGAAGAATGTGTATTTCCTGACTAGTTTCAAGTGGTTGCCGGCAGTTGCTGTGAAATTAATTGCTAAAGCCTAATTTATGGAGATCTAGAAATTGGTGAGCAACCCTCTGAGCACCATCTGGAAAAATAAACCTTAGAGACTGACGTTACTAACCAATAAGGTTATAAAGAGATTAAAATAATATTGAATTCAGCTTATTGGCACAGGTCTACACAACAGTCTTAGCTTCTTATGTGGCCCCTTGGGAAAACTGATTCATAGTCAACTTAGTCTCAGTGCCACAACAAGTTACTAACCTTACTAAATTACTAAACAAAAGTCAGCGTTGGCATTTCAGAACGTAATCAGGATCCATTTATATGAGTGTGGCTTATATGGAGTTACACTCAATGAAAGGGTAGGCAGGGGATTTTCTCAGACATCAGAAAATCAAGGGCCAAACAGCCTTTTTCTGGAATCTGTGATCCAAAAGGGCAGCTGAGGAATGTCAGACATGGAGCAAAGTTATGGTGTTTAGCATCTGACTTTACAGCAAAAGAGGCATTCATCACGTGCGAAGGCATGCAATGGATGCAATGTGTTTTGAACACAGGGCATGCCCATAATGAACATACCATCTAAGTATAACTGAAATAGTTCCTGCATATCTTAAGGCCTAGCGTTGGTGTGTTGGCTTACACCAAAATAATACATCATTAGGTTGAAAAATGAAAATAAGTTCCACAAACAGCACACTAATTTTACAGGAGAAGAGCACAATACGTATACCACAGCAAATAGCCAAGTACTTCTTGTACAGATTTATTGAAAGATGTGCCACCTGTCTAAGCTGAAACCCATGGGAGGGGGAAATATATAAAGGTCTAGTGCTCAACTGGTCGGCACACAGTCGATGTTACCACCAGAGTTCCCTTATGTCACTCCTGACCTTGCCAGTGCAATGTTTGTCAGAGGCTTTTACTCAGCAGATGGTGACTTCATTGTAGGGGACATAGAAACTGTCCCCAGTCTCATTTCATCAGTCCCTGTTGTGCAATGTGTGCTTTAGTGCTGTCTGCTCTGGGAAAATGTTGTACTTACTTCTTTAACCCTGACTAAACAGGACATCATATTTAACTTTTAAATTCTTGGAAGTTATGTAAAAAGGCAAACAATCTGCTTATTTTTTCCATGTAGATGCTTTATTTTTTGTTTTCCACTGTCCTTTTTGAGGGAGGCCAATGTGGACTCTAGCCATTTTGACCATGTATTACGTTGGTTGGGAGACTGTGGAAAGCATGGATTCCTTATCATGTCTATGCCAGACAGGAGGAGCATTTTTGAAAGCATTTCATACCAAGAGGATGGGGCTTAAGCTGCAGTCTGACTGCCTTTATCTATGCTTTCCAACTGCATTCAGGTATTTGCCATTTCCTCAACACTGCCTGTGCCTGCTGAGGGGACTCCTAATATCAACATAGATACTTATAAACCTCAATGTTACAGCAACTGTTATTGTTACAGTCCATTACAGATATTTAACCCTATGATTACTTATAACTCATTGTTTCATATAACTTGTTAATTAAATGTGTAGATAACTAATTAAAAGCCACATTTCTATATAGGAGGTATCAGGGGTTTGTCTGCTCATCTGCTATGGCCCTTCTCTGTCAAGCTTAACAATCTGAGCAGACTCTGTTTCACTAATATTAGTTTCATATTTTTAAATTTCCTCCATCTGGCAAATCTGAGATTTGCACTATTTTTGATGAGCGTTTAAATGTTGAATTTCACATCCAGATTACCCACTGCAGTTTCAGTTTCGTCTAAAATCTGAAAAAAAAAAATAATTACTGTATTTTCTGGACTACAAAGCGCACCTTAATATTAGCTGCACAACTTGAAATTACGAAAAAATCTCTATTTTGTTCATACATTAGCCGCACCGGGCACCATGCTTCTAGCAGCGGAGAGGGGAGGGCGACAGAGCGGCTGCTCCCCCGGCGCGAGGCTGGTGATCATTTTAAAATCGTTTTTCAAAACCCATCTTACAAGGGAAGGATAGACAGCAACTTCATCACAGGCAGATTTTACTACAATAACACAAAGCTCATAGTTTAACACAGTGTAGAAACTTACATTCACTGGACACTTTATTAGGTACACCTTGCTGGTACCAGTGCTCCAGGACAGCAGCCAAGAAAGGTGTAGTTTGCATCTTTGAATGCCCGTGTTTACACCTGTGTGCATACCTGTGTAGATGAGCGTGCTTGTATGCAAAAGGATTCTCCATGTAACAATCTGTCAGAAGGTGTGAGGAGCCATAGCCCAGAGGAGGTCTCCACGCCCCAGACATCCAGAGGTCCCCAGAGCACGAAAGCCCTAGGAGGACCACCCATGGGGGAACCGTGCCATCCTCCCAGAAGGAGCTGAGGAGAGCCCCAGATGAGGGGTCACCCTGCAGCCACGGAGCAGAAGCCAGAAGGGACCGCAGTGATGTGCCCGTGGGCTCTGCCAGCAGCCAGCTGCGCCAGAGCTGGCTGGGCCCACAGGCATGAGGTATGAGGGCCCTCACTCCCACGGAAGGGGCCTGACCGAGCTACGGGTACCAGGCCCTGCCAAGCAGCCACCGGGAGTGAGCAGGCACATACCCACGCACCTAGCCCTGGACACCAGAGCTAGGTGCGTGGTGTCACAGCCAGTGGCACTGGCAGGGAGTGTGGTGAGGGGAGATAGGCCTCCACACCTTGAGGGGCCTGAGATGTCCCCAGAGAGACGGAGTCCAAGGCCCAACCTGACACATAAACACAGACAAACAGGCACACACAGACACAAACGAGCATTCCCACCCTCATGCACAAAACCACAAACACTCGGCACTCACCCAACGTGGAGACTGGCATAAATGGACACTGTACACATAATCACACTCCCCAAACATACTCTACACACCAGGTCCAGGTACCCTTGCTCCATGAGGGGGAACCCGCACCCAGACCCAGATGTTGCCCCCCTCCCTGAGGTGGAAACAAGCAGACCACCCCCGGCTCCGCAGTGGCAGGGGGCCCTCGCAACCCAGACCCCAACCGGATGGCCAACTCCACCTCCCAACCCCACCCCACCTCAACGGTTGGCAGAGAGTAGGGGTGTGTGAAGAGCCCCCAGTTAGTCCGATGCACCAGTGGCCCTCTGCGCCAGGGCCGAGCCCCCGTGCATCCACCCACCCACAACCCCGGCAACAGACCGATCAGGACCCAAGCTCCCGAGGCCCTGCCAGAGTCCCAGCCCAGAGGCGGAGCACCCCCAGTACCCCAAGCACCCACGCCCACCTTGGATCTACCCAGGGGCAGCCAGGCTACCAGGCCAGTAACCTATGTTTGTCATCACAGACCCTCCCCAGCCCCGCTGCACGTATCCACGAGGAAAACACCACCTAAGAACCACCAGAGCCCCTAACCAGGTCATGAACTCAACCCCCGGGTTATTCATTGTCATGTTCAAGAAACCAGGTTGAGATGATTTGAGCGTTATCCTGCTGAAAGCGATCATCAGCAGATGGATACACAGTGGTTATAAAAGGATGGACGTGGTCGGCAAAAATACTCAAGTTGTGGAGCTTAAATGATGTTGACCTCGTACCAAAGTGCTAAAAAAATTGCAACACCAGCAGCAGCATTAACTGTTGATACAAGGCAGGATGGATCTGTGCTATCATGTTGTTTATACCAAATTCTGACCCTACCGTCTGAATGTCACAGCAGAAATCGAGACTCATTGGACCAGATTTTTTTACAATGTTCTGTTGTTTAACTTTGGTGAGCATGTGTGAACTGTAGTCTTAGTATTCTGTTCTTAGCTGACAGGAATAGTACCTGATGTGATCTTCAGATACTGTAGTGCACCTGCTTCACACATGGCATGTTCTGCATTCGGAGATGCTCTTCTTATTATATTTTTGTAGTATCGAGTATTTGAGTTTCTGCCTTCATATCAGCCTAAAGCAGTCTGGCCATTGTCCTCTAATCACCAACTTCAACAAGACACTTTCACCCAGAGAGCTGCCGCTCACTGGATATGTTATGTTTTTCTGACTATTCTCTGTAAACACTAGAGATGGTAGTTTCTGAAATACCTAGACCAGCCTGTCATACACAACAATCATACCACATTCAAAGTCACTTAATTCACCTTTCTTCTCCATTTTGATGTTGACTTTGAAGTTTAGCATGTCATCTTTCCATGTATAGATGCCTAGGGATTGGCTGATGAGATAATTGCCTTGATGGCAGTTGAACAGGTCTTCCCATCAAAGTGGTGTCCATATATCTATCCCTCTGTTGCCATGAATGCTGCTGCCACAAGGAGATGTGGGACAGGATTATCTCCTTTTCTTTCTTAAGGAAGGGTCTAGTGTATTCAGCATTTAAAGTATTTAGTCAGCACTTACTATGGGTGATACTTAGATATTGTTAAGACAAATACTGTACTAAGTACAGCGAGCAGACCCAAACAGAGGGCACAGAACAGGAGTAGGGTTTGAGGGAGTTATATTTTAAAGGATAGTAACAAAGATCTGTTGGTTGGCAGGGCTGTGAGGGGGCTGGAGGTGATATAGAGGGAATTGTGGCAAAGAGCGAAGCTGGCAGATGAGCGATGCTTGAGAGCGGATGAACTGGCAGGTCAAGAAATAGAGAGATGCTAGCAGGTAGCAAAAGCAGCAGAAAAAAGGAAAAAAAGAGGTCAGCATAAGAAGATAAACTTATGTTGGCCTAAGAATGTTTTCTGACACTTGAGGTGGCGAGGGGTGGTTTCACAAGCTGGGCTTGATATATTTCAAATGATGAGCTGTAGGTGTGCCAGCAGGAGTCTTGAGGGAAACCAGATGGAAGACAGAATCAACGAAGGGTATAGCACTTGATACACAGAGCACAAAGACATTTCACTCAGTTAGGAACGTTCATAAGCACCCCCCCCCCCCCCCCAAAAAAAAAAAAAAAAAAAAAAAAAAAAAATTTTATTAAAAAAAAAAAAAAATAATATTATTTTTTTTTTTTTTTTTAAAA